>PVIR01033985.1:7202-17595 GCA_004026965.1 Petromus typicus
ATGAGAAAATGAAGATGTAAATGAGTCCTAGCATTGTATGTTATATATTGTGAAATAGAAAATGCTCAATGTAAAATAAGGTGAAAGGGGACAATGTTGAGATTGTAACAAAAAAGTAAGGAAACAAATTTTATGTATATGGGGGGGTGGTAGGGTGGGTAGGGCTATGGGAAAAAATGCGAATTAAGTTGTGTCTTATACTGGTACAAATCCCCATTATGGAGTGCAATCATGATGTGTATATTTAATGTACCAATAAAGATTAAAAAAAAACTGACTCACAATAGTAACTCTAAATTTCTAACTCATTACAATCATGCTAATATTTGTTAACTGTATTTTTACATCTATTTTAATAAAAAGTTTCAACATTTATAAAGCTAAAATTAAAATTAAACAAATACCATCAAATAAATAGGTTCAGAAATTGGCTCTAGAGACAATAAATTATGATCTCTTAACTTTGTTTGGTTTTATTTATTTAATTTATTTTGGGACTCTCTGATAAGGTCTATCAATAAATATTTGGTCAGCATTTCACTCTTCTGCTGTACCATTGTTTACTTCAAGTGGTAGCAAATCTTTTGCTGTACAGTTTGATCATCTTTGATTTCCAGAGCAACTTGTCTTCTTTAAACAGTTTCTCCATTTCCTTCTTGTCTTTATCCTAAACAATTTTAATATTTTGAGGAAGAACTGAGTTGTCACTTCCAAAATAAAGAAACATATTTCATGGCACTAAAAGTTTCATAAAGCTTCTCAGGAAGATTTACTGTATTTTTTCTATCAGTGTTAAATCTAAATCTGACATATTGACTTTCAGGTAAGGTTTTTCTCTCCTAAATGCTGGAATCTGCTTGGTTAACAGATATGTATATTTGATATTTACCAGTGCTGTACAGCGGAAGTGTAGCTGTACATCCTGTGGGATGCCTGGTTGTTTATCATCATTAAACTATTACAAGAAACCATTTCTTATTTCTAAATGATGGTGTCTAGGAAATCTTTTCCATGCAGTTCTAATGTCTTTACGGTCACTTCCTTGTCCCATTAACCCTCCTTTTAATTCGGTCAGTGAGAACAGTTGTGCCTTCTGTAAACCATAAATTTCTAATTAAGTTATCTTTCATGCTGACAGAATATACTTCCCACAATAACAGTAACTTTTATGTTGGGCCTAAAAATATATGCAAAGTAATGTGGTATTGAAGGAAAAAACAGCACTGAGATCCAAGTCATATATGATGCATTTTATCAGGTGTGTGATTTTCTTAAGATTGTTGAGCGGTCTGACTTTTCTTACCGTATCTTAGGGACTCTGGTTTTATTTACTTACAGAGTGTGTGTCACAGTTCGAAGTTTAAATAAAAAGACAGCACTCTGAAACCTATAAGCTATCTTACAAATACAACAAACTAGTATCTCTAGGACAAATGCCTCTATTCTCTCTCTACTGTCATTCAGAGCTCTCTTAATCTTGATTTCACACTCTCATCTGGCATTACTTCCTAATCTTCCTTCTTCATGAACAGTTTCTATTGTCACCACACAAGGCTCCTCCTAATAATTTATAAAACAATAATAGTTGATTATTTTCTCCTGTACTTTTGCTTATGTTCTTTCTCCTTCATTTTATTTTTTTCTCCAATTTCTTCTCTCCTCTGTATCTATCATAAATGAAATAAGAACGTCCCCATTAACACAGAGAATTAATCTTAGAGATAATTAAAATAAATAGGTAATGAGGCATTAACTATAGAAGAGCCTTAGAACAAAAAAATATATTGATAACAGAGACACCAAGTAGACATGCAGACTGAAGCAATGAGAAGAGTAAATTATATTTTTATACTTTGGAGCCAGGGATATTGGAGAATTTTGGTACCATCAGAAAGACTGGAAACAGACAACACACAAGTTCTTTATTAATCTTTATTAACACATTGAATTTTTCAGCTTTCCTGTTGTTGGTACAAAATACCTTATGTACACAAATTAGAGAAGATCTTTATTATGACTTCACAAGGCTCAGTCCATGGTTAGATGGCTTCATGGCATGAGAATTATTGTGGAAAGGCCTAATGAAGCAAAGCTCCTCAGTTGGTGGTGGTCGGAAAGCAGAGAAAAGAGAAATGCAGATATACTCTCCAAAGGCATGTCCCACCTTCTCCATTTACACACTGAAGTAGAAACATCCCTATAATCACACAGTGATGATCAAAACACTCCTACTACCCAGCGGAAGAACGATCCAATTATTCAGAAGTGTCTTCATCTACTCGCATTGATTATAAAGCTCAATTACCACAGACATTTAGAAGATGACATCCGCCAAGCTGGGTGTCAGACAACAAGTGTCAAATAAAAGTCTACATTCACACACACACACACACACACACACACACACACACACACACACACAAACACACATCTGTCATATTTTGACATGATAGGTGAAATAGGTTTAAAAACAATACCTAGTTTACAATTTCAAGGAACTTTCTAAAAATATTTTGAAATCTCATTATGTCCTCCAATGCATGACCTTTTTATTAAATAAAATGAAACGTTTTAGGGCCAGGGATTTAGCTCAGTGGTTCTGGTGCCTGCCTGGCAAGTGTAAGGTCCCTAGTTCGAACCCTGGCAACTACAAACCAGAATGCCAGGCATGGTGGCTCATACCTGTAATCCCAGCACTCGAGAGGCACAGGCAGGAGGATTGCTGTGAGTTCAAGGCTTGTCAGTTCTACCTAATGAGTTCAGGGCCAGCCTGAACTACAAAGTGAGACCCTGTCTCAAAAATAAATAAATAAATAAATAAACATGTTAACCTACTCTCTTTAAGTGATTCTTGATTCACAACCCTAAATCATTTTCTCAATTTCTTATAACATTGTTTGTCATAGTTATGGTTTTAAGACTGCAGTTTTTCTGCACCCTGTGCAGGAAAAATATATTGATAATGCCAAATTTCTTCTTGTGCTCTGTTATTTCCTGGATCATTCATATGCGACATATCCCTATCACTGTTTTCTAAGGATGAATTTGTACAGCTATAAAATATGAATAGATCATGACAGTTTACCATGCCACCAAATGGTGCAGCTTTTAAGTCAATGCTACAAGAAACCATCAATGGCAAGTCAGTTTGTTTACACAGTCATCTGTGAAAATGCTAAACCCATTGCTAAACAAACAAAGAAACTTAAACGGGGTAGGGGATGCAACTCAGTCTGAAAAGGCCCTGGGCTCAAAAACCAAAGCCACAAAGGATGTACTACTTTTTACAGATTCCCAATGAGGAATGCGATCTTAATGTACTCAAGATATACAAAGAAGCTCAATTTATTTAATAAAATAAAATAAAATAAGCATTGGTAAATCTCCCATGGAGTAGGACTGTACTGCTTTAATGTTGAAGAACTAAAAATAAAATTTCTTTCCTAAATTTATCTTAAACTTAAATAGAATTTAGTGTAGTTTCCTGATATTATTTCATTTTAGATGCTTCTTAGAAATACATTTAATGATAGTTCCTTAAAATATCTTATCATTTTGAATGGTAACTACACCTATTTTTTGGAGTATATCATACATCATTTTCTAGGTATATGTTCCACAGAAAATGTACTTTGTAAATATTGAGTTGTTAATTTAAAAAAATATTCCTTTGTTAATTAAATAGAAATCAAGGCATACAAAAATCAAGCAATTTCTTCAGGATATCCAGCATGTTTTTCTCATTTTTGTGGATTTTCCATCAATCCAAGTTATAGAGAAAATCATATCTTGGGATTTCTAGTAGCCTGCACTGCCTGAAGATGTCTCTATCCATGTGGCAGTTACCTTTTAGTTATTTACTTTTCTTAACATGTATTATTTGCACCTATTAATGAGATTGTTATTATTTCTACATGTGAATGTAGAATGCACTGATGAAATTCCATTCTCCTCTATCTACATTTTTCCAGTCCTTCCAATCCCTTCCTAACTTGTTAATCATTATTTTACCTTCAGCTTGATTTCTGTTTAGCTTCCTCATATGAGAAAGAACATATGGAATTTGGTTTTCTAAAATCAGTTTATTTCACTTATCATAATGTCTTCTGTTTAGACTTGATCCATTTTTAAAGTGCTGTAGTAATTTATGGTAAAACTGAAAATGATTTCAATAACATTAGATTAGCACTTAATATACCAGTGTTGTTTAAAGGTTCAGTTTCTCACTGCTGTATTACTGAAGGACTTCTAAAACATTAATAATAAATTTAGCATTTGCAACAGAAGGAGTCCTCGTTTCCTGCGCATTGTCTTTAAAATACTATGTACTATTGAAAAAACAGTTCACTAAGCTTTCATGCACAGAGCTATACTAACCAAAACACTGTGCTATCAGCAAGAGATTAGACAGATAGATCAATGAAAAAAGAGAGCCCAGAAACCAACACTTTAAAATACAGTCAACTCATCATTTGAAAAGTACCAAAGATAATATAAGAGAGTAAAAGCTTCTCTATAAATGATTCAGAGAGAACTGGCCATCCACTACCAAAATTTTTGAACAATTATTTTATACTCTCCATGGGAAACAATTTCTTGAACTCCTTGGTATTTACTGAAAAAGATAAATGTTGTAGACACATGAAAACCTGCACATTAATGTTTATAGAAACTTTATTCATAATTGTCAAACCTGGAAATGAGCCAAGATGCTTTTTTGTAGGTGAATGAATAAGCTTTTACATTCAGACAAGAAATATTATTCATAGCTAACACATTTGATCTATTATTCCATGGAGAGACATGGGAAAAGCTTCAATGTATGGTATCAAGTGAAATAAGTTAATCAGAAAAGGCTTTATATTGTATGATTCCAACTCTACCATGTGTCAAAAAAGAGAAAACAGAAAATAAAACTATCAATGGCTGGGGAGAGGGAAAAAGAAAAGATCAATAGGGAGAACATAGGATTTTTAAGGCAGAGAAGCTAATGATAATGTGGTGTTTACATGTCATTACATATTTTTCCAAATGTTTAAGGTACAAAATAATGGACTTTGGGTAATAATGATGAATCAGGATTGGTTCATATATTATAATGAATGAACCACATCTGGGTGGAACATTCATACTGGAGTAAGCTATTTATGTATAAGACCAGGATATGTATAGGGAACCTCTGTACCTTCTCCTCAATTTGCCTGTGAACTTCAAACTGTCCTAAAAATAGAATACATTAAAATGCATGATGTGTTTCAAATTGCAATCTTCAAGTGCTAACATATCTCACAATGATCAGAAATATCACAATAAGCTTCCAATGTGAAGAAATTTCCAATATGGGATACTTTAACATGGAATAGTTGGCACTGTAACAATTTTCAGTCTTAAGCAAACTGCTCACAATTTGTGTCCATTTATGCAAAATGAAGAAATTATTTTAGGACACAGTTTGGAAAACTGGCTCATGGGATGAATTTTGACTTGTATCTACTTTACACAGCTCACTAAGAGAGAATTATTTTTTTATATATTTTAAATGGTTGAAATACAATAAGGAAATTTGTTTTTCTTTTCGTTTTTTGAGACAGGGTCTCATTTCACAGTTCAGGCTGGTCCTGAACTCAGCCTCAACTCAGCAATCTTCTGCCTGAGTGCTGGAATTACAGGGGTGAGCTATCACCCCAAGCACTGTGGTATGTGGCCACTCCCAGCATTGTTGATTGTGGTTACCAGGGATCTAACCTAGGCCCTTGCACTTACAAGGGAGACACCGGAACCATGGAGCTAAATCCCTGGTCCAATAAGAGAATTTTTTTGTGATAAAAGACAAGTGCATAAGATTCAAACTTCTTTGCCTATAAGTCAAATTTTATTGGAATGCAGCCACAATACCTCCTTTGTGAATTATCTACACTGTTACAGTATAGCAACATAGGACTTTAGGAATCAAAAAGAAGGGATTGACTACAATTTAGTTACCTGATGTTGCACAAACTTCTGTGGCACGTCTACATTACCAACTCAAGCTGTCTCTGATGATTATAGCAAAGTAGATAAATGTTTCATCTGCAGATAGGAAAAGAGTGAAAATTCTCTGATTCTTTCAGAATTATGCTCTCTCTCTCTCTCTGGTTCCCTAACAATATTATTTGTAATATACAGTCAGATTGTCTTCTCTCTACTGCACTGCATCTGGAGAGAAGGGAGTGGGTGTTTGGCTTGAGAAGGATATTTTATTCACAGTCTTCAAAGCCTAAAAGAAGTAAATTCACCTTTGCCATAAGTGTAGGTAGAGATCTAACTGCTTTTATGTTTTTCTATTCCTGGTAAGGACTAATAATTAGTGTTAAACTTTGTTCAACATTTTAAGAATTTCAATTGCTGCTCTATCTACAACTTCAAATGATTTAAATAGCCGTGTTCAGAATGGAGTGCACTTGGATTGAACTGTTTTCAGTCACAAAAGGGAGGGTGACATAATGGCAGACATACTTTTAACTGTTTCATGTTATATATATTTTTAACATGCCTAAAATTGTTATGCTAGAATGTCCTATTTCAAATGATACCCTGGATATTACCTCCTTGGGAAAGAAACGTTTGTAATTATTGGGAAAAAATGTAGTTCAAACTCTTGTTTGTCCAAAGGAAAGTGGGATGGTGGCCATTCTGACAAAACTGAGTGAACAGTATATAAAGTACTCAAATACATTTTGCAAATACAAGGAAGATGCAAACCTGAAGTAGGGGTGTAGTCACAGGAAGCAGGTTACTGAAGGTGTAACCTGGAAGAGTATATCTCTGTTTTCAGTTTCTTCCTCTCTCTTTGTTTCCTGGCTTCCCTGAGGAGAGTAGCTTTCCTCTGCTGGTGCCCTTCCACCAGGTCATTTCCATATTTAAATTTGTTGAACATAGACTGAAACTTTGGAAATTCTGAGTCAAAATAAACTCCAATGGGTTGAAGGTGGTAGGTGTTGTGCCTCAGCAACAAAGAAAATGACTAAGACACTGGGATATTTTAATGACAGAGTTTTAGATATATCCTGCATAACATGAGATGAAAATAAAAATGATATTTCAAATCTTTTCATTAAAATATACTTGATGATCACATAGTCTAAATCAGTGCTGACAAATGTGAGGCTCTTGTGTTATTTATTTTTCACTTAAGATAAAATGAAATCTTTTTCTAAACTAAAAGCTTAGTATTGAGATTCAATTGCAATGTTGTCACTTAGAGATAAGTGAGTAGTTTGGAGTTGTGTTTTGGGCACTTGTCTCTTAAAGGTGTGCCATCACTGGCCTAAAGCTTTCATTTAGCAATGAAGATAACTGTTTAAGAATATTTTCTAGATAATTGTAGCATGTCTCACCTTTATATTGACATGTATTCATTGTCCTTTAATATTTAAATTCAGAATTTTTGTTTGTTACATGGAAAATAATTTTCAAGTTGCAATATAGATACCTTATAATTTTACTTAAACTTCCTTTGTAGCCTGTATTAATATGACACCACTTTGGCACGGGTAAAATAGCATCACATTTTTATAGGCAAATTGTTGTAGATGTGTAGGTTCCCCAATCTCTCACTCAAGATGGGGGGTGATTTTGGCTCCTACTACCTGGGGCAGATGTTTGAGTTCCTTACTTGGCTTCCATTGATGTCTCTCTGGCTGGAAAAAGAAGGAATGTCCAGTTATTCCTTGTTGCATGGCTTCAAACTACAAATAGAAGACAGTAAAAGTCTTTACTGTACATGTTTTCATATCACCACAGTTGGAAGGAACAAGAATACTTTGTTGCTACAAACTGTAAGTGGAATCAAGGTCTTGCATGTGGAATGGTCTCCACTGATACGAAGTATGTGCGTCTAGGGTAGATCCCTATCACCACAGAGCAAGAGGTGTCTAGGAAGGCACTGCCTCCATTAAACTTTCTGATACCAGCTCAGCGATGGTCATGGTATCTTCCTATAGTCTTGCAAGTATAACTCTGAAACTCAAAGAGATCTTTAATTGATAAGGCTGAGGCTGCAGTTCTTCTGATCACATTTATTTGTAACAATGTGGTTTTCTGTCTGCCAGGCTAGCATTTTTCTAATGCTTTCACTAAAGAAATCTGGTGTTTCCCACTAGCATTTCATGTGTGCCTCTTTCTGTAGTTCCATGTCCAAGATATATGAAACAAAATAAAAACATATAGATCACTACCATGCTGTTGCTTGTATCTGAAAGTTCTTAAATGGTCTGGGTTTTTTTCTATCTTTCAAATATAAGCTTATATTATTTTAAAAGATTTTAGTTTTACTTAATGAGAAAACAGAAAATATATATATACTTCATTCATCAAGAAATGAAGCTTATTTTCATATTTATTAAATTAATTCAAAAAATAAGATGGATGCTTTCAATTTCCTTCTGTTTTCTTGTCATACATACATTTATTTCAAACTTCAAGTTGATATCAAGTATATGAATGTCTTTACTACAGGGCAAGCTGACTTTCAGCAAGATTCACAGAGACTTTCAGGACTTTTCTATTATCACCTTGGTCCTAGAATACCAAAGAGAAATTCTGAAACCTAGGGGCTGGAGGTTAAGCCAACTGCAATCAAGGTGAAGGGTTTTCTGAAGTGATGAGGCTCAGAATGCTGCCTCCTCAAAGCATTTCAAGCCAAACTTTTCCTCATGCTCATTTGCACCACTGTCATATCACAGACTTAGGAAACCCTGAGTGGCTTCTCCGATCATCTCAGTATAATACTTCTAAGCAATTACACTTAAATCATGGGTAAAACATTGCAAAACTAGATTAGCTTTAGTGTACTTAGAAGTCATTTCAATTGCTAAAGTACAATTGCCAAGTGCTTTGGTTAAACAAAACACAGAATCAAGGGTAATACTATAATTCCCTAAAAACCCTACTTTTGCTTTAGTACTTATTTCTCTCTAAGATAATTCAATAATTCCACTTCCTCTGGATGCCTTTCTGTACTAAAATACATGACTAAAGAGTATTGTATTGCTGACACTGTTGAGAATTTATTGTTAATGAAATGTTAAATCTTTTTATAAATAATTTTCAAAATGTCAGCTGATCCATAATAGATTAACCCAAAACTAATCCAACTCATTTTCTATATCACTTTCAGTGGCATAAAGCATCTTCTTTATTTTACCTAGTTTTTGCGATTGTAATGCTAAGGGTGGCACTTGGTTTCTGACAATATATTTTAACTGAGGAGCTGACATATTTAACAAAATATCAAAGCTAAGATGCAAAGGATAGACACTTCTAGGAAAGATGATGTTCACAAATACCCTCCATTACAAAATCTAACTGCAGAAAATGAGACATTGATGTGTTTCAAAGCTCAGAAAAGCAGTTCTGTAAAAGCACTCTGGGGTTTCCAAAAACAAACAAAATGGTGACTTCAGCTTCATTCCTGAGGATTAATTTCCAGGTGACTTTGTATCTGGAACATCTACATAAGGAAGTACATGCAAACCTTCATAAAAGACAAAATAGAACACCCTAGAAAATGTTGGGGTGATTGATATCTGCTCAAGGTAAATACCTTCCTATTTTGTGTACCTCTTTAGGATTGGCCTTTCCAAACAGAAAATTGTCCCTATTGGAGAATAGTTTTTAAAAAGGGCTGTGCCTTTCTTCTGAGTTTATACACCATTCTCAGGAGCAATGACAAAAATGTAGTATATATGAAAATAGGCATTTGTATAATAAAATTATATATATATATATATATATATATATATATATATATATATTTGTTTTTCTAAATCTCAGGGAAATTTTGAAAATTATATTATGAAAATTTCTTCCATTAATGAATAAAGTTTAAATAATTACTTAAAAATTGCTTTCACTAAGTTATATTAATTAACATAGTAACAAGAATATATATATAGGCTATTGTTTTTAGATTGTTAACTTTGTGTTAAGAATGGAAATTGATGTTATGTTTCAGTATTTCACTAATGAGAAGTACTTACTTCCATGTGGTGTTTTATATATACAAGATATGTTACTAAATCTATATAAAAGTGTCACTTGATCCAGAGACTAATTCTTAAAGTGTATTGCCAATAATGAACCTTCAGGAATATTGTCTAGTGACTCAGGAAATCGTTCAATCTTTAGAACTGAGGACACACACTTTAAAGTAAACAGCCCAATTTGTGATTGCTACATCTTGGAAACAACCCAAATGTCCATCAACTGGAGACTGGATAAAAAAGCTGTGGTTCTTCTACAGAATGGAGTATTACTCTGCCATAAAAAATGATAAGTTTGAATCATTTCTACTTAAATGGACATACCTTGAGGATATCCTCATAAGTGAAATAAATAGGGCACAGATAGGTAC
>PVIR01033986.1:0-17511 GCA_004026965.1 Petromus typicus
ACTTAACATTACGGGCTCAAGATCCACCTATTTTCCTGCAGCTCATGTGAATTTTCTTTCTTTATGGCAAAATAAAATTTCTTTGTGTTTAGGTTACATTTTCTTTATCCATTCGTTTGTCGATGGGCATCTAGGCTGTGTCTAGAGCCTCACTACTGTACCTCTTTACACACTGTAAAGGTGAGTATGCACACATCCGTGTCGTATGACAACTGAGCATCACTCCTGAGAATATGCTCAGGAGAGGTATAGTTGAGTCAAATGGAATTTCTGTTTCTAGTTTTTGAAGACTCTCTAGACTAAGTAAATCTCTCTGTCCCTGTGGAAAGAACCTGCCCGCACGTGTAGTCATTGTATTGTCCCTCTGAGTTCCTGCTAAGGAGAGGCAGGCGAGTGTCCGTCTTCTGTCCCTTCCGTGTGCTCTCTGTGGAACAGATGTGGCTCAGCAGAACACAGACGGGCAGTGCAGAGTCACTCTGAAACGCACACTTGCACGTAAGTGCAGGAAGAACCGGTGGAGATAGTGGCTCTCTCTGCTGTCCCTCGGGGAACAGGCAGCACGTGAGGCGCCTCACCTGATTCCTGTCTGTTTAGCCCCAGCCACACCCTGTGCCAATGCAGGCTGAGCGGGGTCATGTGGAAGGCATCAGGCCTGCTGCTCTGTGCATGCTGGTTTTTGTCTTTTCTGGAGAGAGCATTACATTATTGTGCTTCGGCCTTATTTACCTATTATTTGACAATTTTAAATGATAAGCCTTCTTTGCTTTGGAAGGATTAGAACTCTGACTTAATTTGCAGATAGCGTTGAGTTTGCTCTAAAGTAAGGCCATTCAACTTAAAATGAGAGGTCTTTGTTTCTACTCGTCCAGGCGAGTTGAGATGCTGCACTGTGTTCTGTGGAGCCTGTTTGTGTTCCTTCGGGGTTCTTGGACCACAGTCTCGGAAGGCACTTTGGCTGTGTCTGTAAGCCATGTGAAGTCTGCACGTAGGACTCAGCATGTGTGCAGTGCATGTACACACAGTGTTGTGTGCATTTGTATGGCCAGTGTCCACATGTTTAGATGGACAGTGGTATTGTGTCATCAGTATTTTCATTTGATGACTAAAATGAAATTTATAGGTAATGCATAACCAGCTGTAAAGAGGAGTTAGAGGGAAGTCATGTTACTTTACTTTTTCTTACCATTCTGAATGTCTGTTTGCTTTACTTAATTTAGCTTTTATCTGGGCCTTTGAGTCCCAATGAAAGTTTCCTGAGGTACCTTACTCTTCCTCAAGACAACGAGCTCGCCATTGATCTAAGACAGACAGCAGTTGTCGTCATGGCCCATTTAGACCGCCTGGCTACACCCTGCATGCCGCCTCTGTGTAGCTCCCCAACATCTCACAAGGTACGTTTCTGTTCTGTCTGTGCAAGCCCAGCATGTGCGTTTTTACTGAGCTGTACCCTAGCCCTAGAGCATTATTCTTTGTATGTTCTGCAGTTCGATGCTCAGATTCTCAGTCTGTGTGTGAGTCAGCCTTGCCTTTTCTGTCATTGGTAGTGGGAGCTAACCACTACCAATGTTTTAAAAACGCGCTTGCAATGTCAGATGTTGTCGGGGTCATACTGAGTGATAAACAGACTGAGGTGCACAGGGCTTGAAAGTCTGCCCTGGGGCCTGCAGAGAAGTAGCCTTCATCCACATAACACAGGCCTTCCTGCTCTCTGTAGCAGGCTCCAGAACTTTGCTCGGAGGCCAGAAGTGCTGGTGATCAAGTCCAGGATTCTTGTGTGCTAAGCATGTGCTCTGTCACTGAGCTACACCCCCAGCCTGGAGCCTTTCGTGAACTCTGAAATGAGTTGTGTTGGTTCGTCACCTTGGTCAGTGGTGACAGTGTGGCCATGTGTCGTACGCTGAACGGATTGTGGGGGTGATGCTGACAGCATCGGAGAGGGGCTGGCTTCCGTACACGTCTTCTCTGAGCATTGTCACTTCCCCTCAGTGCACTGGATGAGGGTGAAAACCAAAATTTGGAATGATAGTAAGCTTTGTCTGGGTCCTACAGAGTCATCTGGGTAACAGGCAGATGATTTTGAATCCAAGTCTCTTATTTTAAAATATGAATAGTATTTATTAAATTTTATAACCATATTAAAAAGAAAACATAGTCGCAAAATCAAAATTATATACAAGGGCACACTCATTTCCTCCCCTGACCTCATTTACCCAGTGTCCCCCTGCTTGTTTCTTGTTTTCATTTTTGTAGTTGCCTCTCTAAGCTTTTATTATTCTCTGGAATGAACATTTAATTGTTGCATGTTAGCTTATTATGTAGCTTATTTTTCTCTCTGCCTAAAGTCTAAAGAACGTTTTGTCAAACGGAGTTCCTCAGTTTTTAAACATTTAGTGTGCCACGTGTAAATGTATCTTTTTTTTAATGAGTCCCTTGGTGGTGAACACTCAGGTCATTGCCAAAATTTGCTCTCCAGACATGGCCATGGTGCCCGATGGGGTGCAGTGTTCTCTGTGTGCACAGTGCGGGTGCCTGTGTGCCAGCAAGAGGACCTTGGTGGGCTCGTTGTCCCCAGGTTGCTTCTCTGCAGCTTGGGCCCTTTCAGCTGGCCTGTGAGGGTGCCTGCTTCGCAGTTTTGTACTTAGACTTCTGAGGTTTTGCTTGTTGTGGGACAAAATGATAGCTTAGTGTGGTTTGAGCATTTAAAAATGGAGGGCCAGGTGTGGTGGCTCACGCCCATAATCTCAGCAGTCAGGAGGCAGAGGCAGGAGGATTGCTGTGAGTTCAAGGCTTGCCTGGGCTACACAGTGAGCTCAGGGCCAGCCTGAACTACAAAAGTGAGATCCTGTCTCAAAAAAAAAAGGATTGAAGAGACAGCTTTTCAGTGGGCTCTATTATAATGAAGTTCTATAGAAAAATAACTAATTCACGGTCATCTTTCCTAATTGAAGTGATGTGGAATGTTGTATATTTTTTTTCTTCTTTTTTTTTTAGGATTTTTGAGACAGGGTCTTGCTTTGTAGTTCAGGCTGGCCCTGAGCTCAGCCTCAAACTCACATCACAGCAATCCTCCTGGCTCTGTCTCCTGAGTGCTGGGATGACAGGCGTGAGCCACCATCCCCGGCACTGTGGTATATGGTAGTGATTGCTGCTGGGGTGAGTCTCCATGCCCAGTATTGTTATGTGGTTACTGGGGATCGAACCCGGGCCCTTGTGCTTGCAAGACAGGCACCGGAACCACTGCGCTATATCCCCGGCCCTGGAATGTTGTATTTTGATACTTTGAATCAGCGACTCTCTGTGCTGTTTTCAGTTTACAGTATGTTGATATTACTCCTAGACATTTTCTTGCTATAAAAAAGTGTTTACTTGTTTTTTCCTCACAGGGATCACTGCAGGAGGTCATAAGTTGGGGGTTAATAGGATGGAAATACTATGCCAATGTGATTGGTCCAATCCAGTGTGAAAGCCTTGCCAACCTGGGGGTTACGCAGATTGCCTGTGCAGAAAAACGCTTCCTGATCCTGTCCCGCAATGGCCGCGTGTACACGCAGGCCTACAACAGTGAAACGCTGGTGGGTGTTGTGGGCGGTGTCCCTGTGTGCTGCCCTCATTGTGCAAAGATTCTGTTGCAGGTGCTGCAGGGTCTGGCCTTCCTTTTTCATCACTGATCAGTATCTGTTAATTGTGTATTATTAGTCATATATAATGATTTCCTTTGTTAGCGTTATTGTCAAGACTTTAAGGTCTTAAGATTGGGAACTCCTTACAGTGAAAGTCGCTGTTGATCGTGATTTCTGTGTATAAGCTCCTTTGCCCTTGGGGCCAGCTGGAGCGGCACCGTGGACATGCCTATTCTCCTGACAGGAGGACTGTGTGTCACTCTCACTCAGGGCCAGTCTGTAGGACCAGCACTGGCTGCCTGTCATTCTGCTGATGTGGGGAAGGGTGGCCGGGGCAGGTTCCTGGTCTTTGAGTGAGGGCAGGCATACTCAAGACAGGGAAGTTGTTAGGGGGAGTTGTCCTCTTTTCCTTGTCCTTAGACTCATCGCTAATTTTCTTCCTATTTTTACCCTTTTAGGCTCCACAACTGGTCCAAGGTCTTGCCTCCAGAAACATTGTAAAAATTGCTGCCCATTCTGATGGTCATCACTATCTGGCCTTGGCTGCTACTGGAGAGGTGTTTTCTTGGGGCTGTGGGGACGGCGGACGGCTGGGCCATGGGGACACAGTGTATGTACAGCTCATTCCTGCCGGTGATACTTTGTCTTTCTGTGTGCCCATAACCACAAGATGGGAAAGAGAAATGTCAGGGCGTTTTCCAGTTGCTCCAGGCTGGTTATTTAGCTCAGTGGTACCATGCCTGCCTTGCAAGCACAATGTCCTGAGTTTGATCCCCAGTACCAGCGACGGGAGGGTGAGGAGACTAGCTCCAGTTCCTGTTGCTCCAGCACATCGCGCTCGAGTGGGAGGGGAGCCATTGTGTGTCCATCCTTGATGACTCTGAGAAACTCCGTTTCCGAGTCGCAGGTGATGGAGATCAGCCCTTCTGCTGTCTGTCCTTGCCGCAGCAGCAGCCAGCACCTCCTGCCACATTTTCTAAAACAGGTCTACATGCTGTCCCTTCACTAGTGAACACATTTCTCCAATCAATAAGATCCTCTTTTCCTTGAATCATGTTATTTTCACAGGTACAGAGATCAGAAGTTTCTTATTCTTATTTGGTGGAAGCTTTTGATTACTATAAGAAAATAGAAAAAAATCCAAAGTGGTTGTTGTAAATGTCCACTTGTAAAATTGAGAGTCCTGCTGGTTCCTGTGCCTGGAAGGACACTCACGCCTGTTTCTCCGTCCCACAGGCCCCTGGAAGAGCCCAAGGTGATCTCCGCCTTCTCCGGGAAGCAGGGAGGGAAGCACGTGGTGCACATCGCATGTGGCAGCACGTACAGTGCAGCTATCACCGCCGAGGGGGAGCTGTACACCTGGGGCCGTGGGAACTACGGCCGGCTGGGCCACGGTATGTGCAGCGCGCGGGCCTGAGATGCGGTCAGGCTGCCCAGCTTGGGGCTGCATCCTGATGGCCGGCTCTCTTTATAGGTTCTAGCGAGGATGAGGCCATCCCAATGCTGGTAGCTGGTCTTAAAGGACTGAAGGTCATTGATGTTGCATGTGGCAGTGGCGATGCTCAGACGCTGGCCGTGACTGAGAATGGTATGTAGAGCTTGCATCACCCTGGGCAGGCTCTGAGAGCGATCTTGTCTGATTTGCTGGAGGGTGAGATTGATTCAGAGTGACCCGATGAGGCCGCCCGGCTCAGCAGCCTCCTGTGCGTTAGTGAAGAGGCTCGGAAAAGCCACACAGCTGCTGGGGGCTAGTGCTGGAGTGGCGGTGAGCACTGACTTGCAGCAGCTCCGTTGCTGTGAGGTCAAAGCCTCTTTTAGATATGTTGCTATCCACATAGCATCCACCGTCATTGTTGGCAGACGTTGTTAAACTTTTCTCCTCTCCTGAGTCTGGAGAACATGATCTCATCCGTCATCTGAAGGTCCCTTTTTGAGACAAAACTGTCAATTTAACATCACATCATTTTTAAATATCCCTTGTTGACATGCCTAATAAAACTTTTCATTTGGAAATTAGTTCTTTTCTTTTTTTTCCAACATGGGGGTCATGATGTATTGCCCACACTGGCCTTGAACTCCTGGGCTTAAGTAGTTCCCCTGCCTCAGCCCCCTGAGCATCTGGGACTACAGGCACAGACCACCATGCCCTTCCAGAAGTATTTTCTTAACTTATGGGTTAGGATATTTTCCTTGGCCTTCTTGATGTGAAATATATGTATTAGGAAAGTCTGATGATATTGTCAGTGTTGACTAAATCATCTTAAATAGGATTGTGGACATCGTGTATCCACACCGGTGGTTCTGTGGTGCAAATCTTACAGGTACATGTGCCTGGTGCACTCTGAGCTTTCAAGACAACTGGCATAGTAGGAGCATGCCACCATAGGCAGGCTGCCTGGGGTAATGCACTCCCTGAAAACACAGTAGGACTACCAGGTGGGCTGTGTGAACAGCGTGCCTTTATCGGGAGCACAGCACAGCTCACCTGCCCTTTCAGCTATATGTTCCTGTGCTGACAAGAGTACTTGGGAACAGACACGGCAGACCACTGGCCTGTGTGGGTCTGGTGGGGATGGAAGTATTTTGGTGGCTGGAGCGTGCTCAGTGGGCCTCAGTTGTGTGCCGTGGACCTCTCTTCTGATACTTCCTGGGACAGTGGAGCTTCTGTTTTATGCTCAGGATTTAGTTGAAGCAGTATTACTGAGCCTAAATAAGTAAGTCAGGACATTTTTCATTTAATTAAAACAGACCAGCTTTTCCTTAATTGCTGCTTTTTGAATTCCAAGTATGTTTGTTTGTTTGGTAACTGCCTGTATAGTGTAAATTGTATATTGTGGCAATCCATCCGGATTTACGTAGTTATTGGTTACAGCGTTTTTAGTTGTTCAGAAATAAAGGTACATTTTTTTCCCCCTAAATGCATTGTATTTTCTAGGACAAGTGTGGTCCTGGGGAGATGGTGATTATGGGAAATTGGGCAGAGGCGGAAGTGATGGTTGCAAGACGCCAAAGCTGATTGAGAAGCTTCAGGATTTAGATGTTGTCAAAGTCCGCTGTGGAAGTCAGTTTTCAGTTGCTTTGACGAAAGATGGCCAGGTTTATTCCTGGGGAAAAGGTGACAACCAGAGACTTGGACATGGAACAGATGAACATGTGCGTTACCCCAAACTTCTGGAAGGCTTGCAAGGTGAGTCCAGAGGGGAACCTTTAAAATCTTTTGGGGAGTTTGGGGATTACTGGTCTTTTAAACTCTGTAGGTTTTTCTTTTCTTAACCTGACATTTCATGAGTGGCTTGTCATTAAAAACTTGATAATGACCCTGTAGGTATAGATAATAATTGGAAAGTGGTTTGTTTGCATTAAAACATGGTCCAGAATTATGCTCACCAAATTCAGACTGAAACCCATTCAGATTTTCTAACACTGGGAGTTTACCACTCGGGAAGCGGCACTCAAGGAGGCAGGTGCCCCTGGACATGTTTTGTCTCATGTACTTAGGTGCTGACACTGCAGGGACTGTGGACCTGCATTATGCTCTGGCCCACATGGGCTGTGGAATTGGGGTCCCAAGGGTGGTCTGTTCTGAGCGTACCCTTGGGGCGTGCAGATGGAGTAGAGCAGACAGGATGTGAATTCCCGTGACAAGGTCCCCTGAGGGGACATGCCACAGCACGGGGGCTGTCAGAACCATGGTGGTTTGGTTGTAGGAGGGTGTTTGAAAGGGGAGGACTGGATTTATCCATACTGCTTAGGCAGGTGTGTGTAGGTCATCACCACCGTATGGAGACTTTGTAAAGTACAGGAAGCTGACAAGAAAGCAGGGAAGAAGAGGAAGTCTGCCTCCTCTGGTCATTTATTAGGTACAGAAACAGCTTACTCCATGGGTGCATTTAAATTAGTGTAGGTAGTTGTATTGTTGCCAATGTGTGGTAGGCTGATAGGCAAGGCGCCACTGAGCTGGATCCCCGGTCCTGAATTGTTCTTACTATAGTACTTTTTCACCTGAACTTTATGTTGACATCGCTTAGAAATGCTCCTGGTGTAGATTATATTAGATTCACTAAAAAGCAAAATTACAATATTTTGCTAATATTATTAAATAGAAAAAATATTTTAAAAGTTTTTATGTTAGAGATCTTCGGGACAAGTAGATTTCCTTTTCAGTGAAGAGTATGTCCTGCATAGTTAGAGCTGGGCTGGAGAGCTGATGTAATAATAGGTACTGAAAGATACTGTATCAGTAACATCATTTCATGTGAAAATTGGTGAGAATGTTTTAGTAGCCAAGAATGTTAAAAAGCATTTCTATCTGGAATTGATCCCTTACAAGAGTTGATGAAAAGAGACTACAGAAGTACTTAAAAAATCTTAGCTTCCTATGAGCAAATGCTCTTAAGAGTCTAATCTACCAGAATCCTGGAGCAGTGCAGAGAGGTAAAAAATTAAACCTCATTCTCTAATCTTCCTAGTGACTTCAGAAGCAGCCTGACATCTTCAAAAAAATATTATTATTGTTTAAAAGATGTACTTCATCCTTTGAGAATAAAGTTGGGGAAATGAAGCTTTGTCTCCTTTTCTACTTTGTCCACTGGGGTCCTCAATGAATTATTTCACATTATTAAGAAACAATACTCTCTGAAATGAGGAGAAAGAAACAGCAGATCCTAGGAGTGGTTTACTCATCGGCTGTGGCTCTTCATACATTACAGCTGATCAAACCTAAGTTTTTTTTTTTTCAAACCTAAGTTTTAATAGTGTGTCCACAGTGAATGAATTGTGCTTAGTATTAAAGAGGCAAGTTACCCTTTCAGGTGGCTATTACGTGCCTTCTGACTTAGTGGCTGGGAGCAGCTGTCATCCTGGACAGAAGTTGCAGGCTTAACTCTGCCGTGTCCCTCTTTTCTCACAGGGAAGAAGGTGATCGATGTGGCTGCAGGCTCCACCCACTGCCTGGCTCTCACCGAGGACAGTGAGGTACACAGCTGGGGGAGCAACGACCAGTGCCAGCACTTTGACACTCTGCGTGTGACCAAGCCTGAGCCCACCGCACTGCCAGGACTGGATACCAAGCACATAGTTGGGATCGCCTGTGGGCCAGCCCAGGTACTGAGTGTACTTGGTGTAGTCCGGTGTTTTGTGCAGTCAGTTCTGGTTCCTACGTGTTCATTACTAGCATGGAGAAATATCACTGATGTTTGTGCGTTGTCCCCCTGCCTGCAGTTGTACCAGACCATGAATTGGTTCTGTGATCTTCACAGCAGTTTTCTTCCTATATGCAGTGTGTGAATAGGGAGACAGTTTATTTGTTCTTTCTTCTCAATGTGTGCCTCTTATGTTTTTCCTGTCTGTGCTTCTCTGACCAGGACTTCCGTGTGGTCCTGAGTGGAGTGGTGAGCAAGGGCCCCCTTTCCTTGTTCCCAGTCACAGGAGGAGAATCTAATCTTCGCCACCAGCTGCCGTGTTAGCTGTGGGGTTTTCTTGTAGATGCCTTGTTATCAGATGGAAGCAGTTTCCTTCAATTCTTACTTTCTGGAGAAGTTTATCATGGGCAGATGTTAATGTTTTCCAAATGCTTTTCTTCTTGGATGATTGATCATGAGGTTTTCTTTTGTAGTTTGTCAATTTTCAAGGTATTATATTTCTTCCTGGGTACTTTTTCCCCCCTGACTTGTCGAATTCAGGAATTGTTTTAGTTTCTTGTAAGATTACTGGTTTTAGCACTTAAAAATTTCCCTAGTATTCTCTGCAGAGATACTCCTTTCATTCCTGATACTAGTAATTTATATTTTTTCTATGTCGTTTTTCTATAGCTTTTTATTTTATTGATTTTTTTCAAAGAACTGTTTTCTACTTTTCCTAATTTGTGCTTGTTTTTTGCTTTCAATTTCAGTGGTTTCTGTTCTTTGTTGTTGTTTTCACCTAAGTTTACTCTGGGTTCATTCTCAGCTTTCTTTTGTTACTTATGGTGAAGCCCTGGGTGGTTGAGTCTGATTTATACTATAGAAGCATTTCTGGGGCCGGGGAGTTAGCTCAGTGGTTCCGGCGCCTGTCTTGCAAGCGCAAGGACCCGGGTTCAATCCCCGGTATCCACATAACAATACTGGGTGTGGAGACTCACCCCAGCAGCAACCAGTACCACATACCACAGTGCCGGGCGTGGTGGCTCACGCCTGTAATTCCAGCACTCGGGAGGCAGAGGCAGGAGGAGTGCTGTGATGTGAGTTTGAGGCTGAGCTCAGGGCCAGCCTGAACCACAAAGCGAGACCCTGTCTCAAAAAACCTTAAAAAAGAGAAAAACATATAGCAAATGCTTCTAAGTAGTAGTTTAATCATATGCACAGATTTTGATATCTTTTCATATTTTTTCAGTTCAAAATATTTTCTAATTTCTCTTAAGAACTGCTCTTTGATCAGTGAATTATTAAATGTTTTTTAATTTTAGATTGTTTTGACATTGTTCTGTTATCAATTTCTAGTTTAATCCTCTTAAGCTGGAAAACTTTTTAATTCTTCTAAATTTAAGACTTCTTTTGTGTTTTAGAATATAGTGAACATTCTGTGTTTGCTGAGGAAGTATGTTTATTTTGCTGCTGTTGGATGTGCTTTACTATGCGTATTCCTTATCGGTGCCTTGATGGCATGGCTCAGCTTTCCTAGATACTTGCTGATTACTTGTTCTCTCTTGTGAGGAGGGTAGTAAGTAATCAGACACCCAATGATCCATATGTGCTTGGAGCTATTATTGTGGACTCGGAGCCACACAGCCAGTCCTTAATATGTACTAATGATTCTGAGAGTGAAAAGATTTTCTAAAATCCTTTTTAGTTTTTTTTAGGTGTGAGATGGGATTGGTGAGGTGGGTGAGGAAATAGTAAACTGATAGCATGAAATAGTGAGCTAGTTAGCATGGAAACACACATGCCTGTGGGCAGTTAGAGGGATGAGTGAGGTATGCGTCACGGCACATTGTCATGCAGAGTGGCGCGTCTCTCCGGTGGAACAGACCAGTCCTGGAACTTGTGGATTCATCATAGGTTCTCGTGTTTCTTCTGCAGAGCTTTGCTTGGTCCTCATGTTCTGAGTGGTCCATCGGTCTCCGTGTCCCTTTCGTGGTGGATATCTGCTCCATGACTTTCGAACAGCTGGATCTCCTGCTGCGGCAGGTGACTGAGGGAATGGATGGCACTGCAGATTGGCCCCCACCACAGGAGAAAGAGTGCATGGCTGTGGCGACGCTGAATCTTCTTCGACTTCAGGTGTCCATGCTTTTTCTTCTTCTGCCTCCGTTTAAGAGTACCCTAGGAATTTATGAGTCGTCATGCACATCGGAGGGTATGGGTGTTAGCCTGTTGGGTGAATAGTGAGGAAACATTTAATGTGTTTTAAAGTAAGATCACAATGAAGTAATGGCGTATGAGACTTAAAGAACTTGGTCCAGATAATTTCTGTTTATTCCAGTAGCCCATCTTTGCATGCAAGTAAGAATGCATGGATTGTGTTATTTCTGTTGTAATCAGCTTTTTGGCATTCTTGAGGGAGGCAGCCTTGGATTTCCTATTGTGTAAAGTGAAATAACTGTGCAAACAGCGGGAGACAGAGAGGAAGAGGCAGACCTGGCTGAGAGAGTGGTAGGCTCTGTCTGCTGGAAAGCTGCTCAGTAGGTGTGGCACGCGCAGTGCTGCCTTAAAATCAAAGCTCCCCCAAACAGCCGACCTTCTCTAGTTTTCCTTCCTGCGGCGTTACACCTCAACCGCCCTTTCCCTTTCAATATTGTAACCGGAAGGAATTCTAACCCCGTTCTCCACCCCCATCCCTCCTCCTGTCTCTAAGACCTCTTTTTTTTATTTCTTCTTCTTATTATTACTGTTGTTTATTCATATTCATCACATACAAAGATTATAGTCATCGAGGGTAGTTAGTACATGTTCTTGACACATCTGAAATCTTTTTATGTTCCCCATCTCCACCATGCCTTCTCCCACCTCAGTTTCTTGGTCCCTTGCCATTTGCAAAAGATCTGTCTCGCAGTTTCCTTTTTATCAGTCTTTTAATTTGCTCTTTATTTCTGCTTTGGATTACTCAAACGAGAGACACTGTATAGTATTTAATCGTATGTGTCAATTTATTTCACTTAAAAACATGTTTTCAAGAACTATGCGTTTTCCTACAGATATCTCGAATTTATCCTTCCCTGTAGCCAAATAGTATTCCATTACATATATATCGTTGTCTACTTGTCCATAGATGGACATACAGGCTGTTTCTAAGATATAGCTATTATGAATTGTCATGTGAAAAATTTTTAAAAATGCCATGGTATTGGGAATTGAGCTTAGGACCTTGCACTCGCCAGGCAGGTGTGATGTTGCTGAGCTATATCCCTGACCCTGGGCTTCGTATATAAGGTATGTATGTAGCACAAATTGGTTTTGTGTTTAGGCTTGGAACCCATTCTGATCCTTAAGGTGATATTATGTATGTGCAGATATTCTGAAGCTGAAAATGTCTAAAATCTGAAACACTTGGTCCTAAGCATTTCGGATAGTGGACATGCAGCTTGTACTGACAAGTTAGTTTTATTTATTTAAATAATTCATCAAATCAAGTTTTATTGAGTTTTTAGTAAGATTTTAGATGTCATTAGTTTTTAGCTGTTTTAAGCGGAAATTGTTTTTCTCCTTTCAGCTGCATGCTGCCATCAGTCACCAGGCTGACCCGGAGCCCCTTGGCTTAGGTCTGGGCAGTGCCCTCCTGAACAGCCTGAAGCAGACCGTGGTGACACTGGCCAGCAGTGCGGGTGTGCTGGGCACTGTGCAATCTGCTGCCCAGGCCGTGCTGCAGAGCGGCTGGTCCGTGCTGCTGCCCACAGCTGAGGAGCGGGCCCGTGCACTCTCTGCTCTACTGCCCTGTGCAGGTGGGCCTGGCCAGGGAGTGGGCAAGGTGCAGGCAGGGTCGTGGGTGCAAATGGTTCCTTACTCAGATTGGCAAATCAACTTTTCTTTTCCAGTTTCGGGCAATGAAGTGAATATAAGTCCAGGTCGTCGATTCATGATTGATCTGCTGGTGGGCAGCCTGATGGCTGATGGAGGATTGGAGTCAGCCCTTAATGCAGCCATTTCTGCTGAAATCCAGGTATGGTCTTTGAGGGTCCTTGAGGACCCTGCCTCACTGGTAGGCAGTGAGTTAGTTTTACAGGTAGTGAGTGGAGATTGAGAAGTCGCTTACACCTGTGTATAGATCAGACCTATTGCTAGAACTAAACCTATTGCCAAAACTAAAATGAAAAACTTCAATTACATCCAGACATTTTCTTTACTTAAAACTCTCTTATCTTACTGAGTATAAAATTGTTGGGCCGAATGGTGCCTGCTGGAAGTGCATGTAGGTGGGAACCTGTGGAACCCTTCTCTGTTTTAACTTTCCTTTGCTTCAGAGAGTGGTTTTCAGACTCATTAACATCATCGTATATGCTACTGCTTTCTTTTTTATTATGGAGAAGTATTCTATTGTGTGGTTATAGCACTGTTTATTCATTCTTCCCTTGGTGCATTTGATTGTTGCTGGTTTTTCACTATGCAGAGCTTCTATGATTGTGCAGTATACGTCTCCTTTAGCAAACATGTTTTTCTTTTGCTGACTAATGTAGAGTAGAATTTGCTTGCAGTTTCCCAGCCTGGCTTTGTTGTTTCATTTGAATCAGTATGAATCCTTACCTAACAGCTTGTGGAAGGCAGCAGGAGTCTCTCAGCTAGGAGTGCGTGTGTGTGTGTGTGTGTGTGTGTGTGTGTGTGTGTGTGTACGTGTGTGAGTGTGTGCGTGCGTGTGCACATGTGTGTTTCTGTGTCCATCTGTGCATGTGCTCAGGTGTGAACTAGTGTTGTGTTTGTCAGGTCGCAGAGGCTGAGACAGCTGGGCCCTGATTCAGGGCTCAGCCCAGTGTGGCTTCACAGCTGCTGCTAAGATCATGGCCAGCAGCTCACTGATTTATGAATTACAGGATATTGAAGCCAAAAATGAAGCACAGAAGGAAAAAGAAATTGATGAACAGGAAGCAAATGCCTCAACGTTTCAAAGAAGTAGAACTCCTCTGGATAAAGACCTTATTAACACGGGGATATATGAATCTTCTGGCAAACAGTGTTTGCCTCTGGTCCAGCTCATACAGCAACTCCTTAGGTAAATAGTATTATTAGTCATATCATATTTTAATTGGTAATTATTGGTTTTCCTGTTGATTTAGTGAAATGTAACATTGGAGTCTTAAAAATAAGTTTGGCTGTTGAAGAGTTTCTTTGAAATCACCTGGGTAGGTTTTAGGGTAAAGAGCAGATCCCTCCTGTTTTTTGAGGCAAGACTCACTTCGTAGTTCAGCCTGACCCTGTACTCACTGTGCAGTCCAGGCTGGCGTCAGACTTGCAGGGAACGTCCTCCCTCAGCCTCCCAAGTGCTTGGTTTACAGTGTGCGACACCATGCCTGGGTCCAGATTCTTAAATATAGTAAAAAAAGAGTAGTTGGAGTATGTGAAGAGATTCTAAAAATTTCCAGGGAAGAAAGTGTTAATGTGGAATAAATAAGATTCCTACCCTCATTAATAAGCAGGTAGTTGCATGTCAAAACTATCAGGGTAATGTCAGCTTTTAAAAGTTCGTTATATCATTATTGCCTACTTGTATATAATCATGTATCTATTATCTGTCTTTAGGTCTTTGTCAGACTGTTTAATTTAAAACTGAAGTGCAGCCTTCTTGCTGAGGGCCAGGTCAGGCTGAGTTAAGGTAACTGGGCTTCGCCAGGCAGTGGAGGCTAGGTCTTCAGACAGCTGGTGAAAGTCAGTCCACAAAGAGCAGAAATGCAGTGTGATTTGTGGAAAGAATTTGCTAGAAAATGCAAAATGTGCTTGCATATTTGTTAAACAAAACTGCTCCATGTGAACGTGGGCTCCTGGAGGAAGTACAGCCTCTCGGTTTGGCCTGGGCAGAGGCAGGAGGGTTGTGGGTGGGTTTGTTCCTGAGCCAGAAGTGCTAGAATGTAGTGGGCACACGGTCAGCTTTTAAAATAGCAAGTTTTAGAACTAGTTTCAGTTGTGTGCCTTAGTAAAAACACTTTTGAAAAACATCTAATGATTATTTTGGTTTGGTTTTTTCTTTCATACAAATTGAAATAAAGGGACTTGACTCTGTTATATAGTCCATGGTAACAGAAAGAATTTGGGATTTGTTTTTAGAAAATTTCAGTTCTACTGGGAACTTAGCTCAAGTGGTACCATGCCTACCTTGGAAGTGCAAGGGCCTGAGTTGCATCCCTAGCACTGGCAATCAATCAATCAATCAGGGTCCTGAGTTTGACCCCTAGTCAATAAGTAAGTAAATAAATAAATATTGTAAAAATTACAAATGTGGTGAGGAATGTAACTCCTGGACCCTGCCCTGCCAAAAGAAAATTTCATTTGTAACTGCAGGTGTGTACTTGGCAGGTGAAACTGTGCCCAGGGTGGGAGGGAGATTAGGGGCTGTGTTCAGGTTCAGAGTTAACTAATGGGAGCGTGGGTGTTGTGTGCTCAGTGGGTAAAATTTAAAATGCTTTGAAAATTTTAAGTTAAGTCTTTCCAGAAGTGCTGTTCTAAGCTGTGGATCACCCTTGCCTTCATTGAAGAATCTGGGTTGTGGGCTCTTGTGGTCCCTGGTGGGCAGAGAACAAGTGCTGGGGTCTGGCCCCAGATCACATCCGACTGTCCTGGGAAGTGCTGTGTCTGGCTCTGCACTGTTCAGTCTGGCTGTCACTCACCATTAGCAGTTAGCCCTTGAATGTGTCTACTGTAGCTGAGATGTGAACATTGTATTTGTTGATTTTTTTCCTTTGTTTTAATAGATAGGATTTTGCTATGTAATTTAGGCTGGCATTGAACTCACTGTGTAGCCTGTGCTGATCTCAAAACTCATGACAATCCTCCTGCCTCAGCCTTTTGAGTTGAGGTTTTAGGTGTATTCTACCACACCTGGCTGTTTACTTTTTATTAATTATAACTGATATACACCTAATTCATTTATTGGAAATAATATACTCCTAAAAAATCTATTTTATCAGCTGAGCATTTCATAAGTCTTAAGTGCAGATTAACTTCTTCTTTTCTGTTTTTTTTTTGCTTTTTGACACAAGATTTCATTATGTAGCCCATACTGGCTTTGAACTTGCAGTGAACCTCCTGGCTCAATCTCCAAGGGCTGGGATTACAGGTGTGCACCACCATGCCAGGCCTGATCAAATTTCTTTCTTTTGTGTTTTTTTGTACCGGGCATCAAACTCAGGACCTTGTGTTTGTATATGCTATGCCACTGAGCTAAATCTCTGGCCTAGATCAAATATTTCTAATGAAAATTTAATTATCCAAATCCAAATTGATTTGTGCTAAACAGGTTAGATATGAGATGGCTCTTGAATGTGTAATGTGAAAAAACAATGTAGAATATCTCAGTTGTTTTTCTTCCGTGGTTTCTTGTGAAATGGTAGTGCTTTCAGTGTGTTAGCTTTTACCCTGACGGAATACCTGAGACACACAGCGTATGAGGAAGGAAGGTTTACTTTGGCTTGGAGTTCAGAGGTTTCAGTCTGTGATGGACAGGTCAGTTGCTTTGAGTCTGGGTGAGGTAGGGAGCCACAGCAGGGCCTATGATGGACAGAGATGCTCACTTTGTGTTGGCTGAAAAGCAGAAAGAGAGAGAGAGGAGAGGGCGAGGGTTCTGGTCGGCCTTCGAAGGCCTGCCCTCCAGTGACCTGACTTCTCCAACTAATTTCCACCATGCCCTTAGCATGTGGGGTTTGGAAGATACTCAAACCATAATATGGAGATAAGTGTTATGTTTAATTTTATGTGTTTCCTTTTATTACTCTGGCAGAGAGAAAATTTTGAATTAGCTACAGGACACTACCAAGTAGGTCTTGTTTCTCCTGCTGGTGCCATCCTTCAAGGTCATCTTCTGTGTTTTATTCTGTTCCGAGTGTTTTCATCCCTTTGGCATGTGAGGCACCACGTGGCACATGGGTTCCATAACACTTTTGTAATGGCGATGCACCTATCTAAAATGTATAAAACCAAAAATTAAGGGATACATATTGCCTCACAAACATCTTGGAAAATTAAAAAAGAAAAATGCACTCACAGCCTTTTGGCAAACAGAATGGGTATAATTCAGGCTCTTTTCATAAACGTAGGTAATGTGCCCCTCCTTTAGCATAGATAGACATCATTTTATTTTCTCACTTTATATTGAATTGACTGAAACAGTGACAATTGGTCTAAGGATACAAAAGATTTTAGAGACATTTTATAAAATGTCCTTTATTCCTTAGGAAATTTGATGAAGGAATTCTTCTTTGCCAAAATAAACTGGGGAACAGTTTATTTAAGAACAACTCTTCATTCTTATGCTGGCAATAAACCATATGATATTATTTAGATTTGAAAATAAAGAGCACTGACTATTTTGTAACTAGTGAGCCCTGCCTGAATTAAAGTCCTGGTTAGGGTCTAACTTTGATGATAGCATGGAGAGTAACAGGTTGTGGCATTAGTGCCTTGCTGCTTCGAGCTAAATGCCAGATGCTGGTCCTGTTTCCTTCGGGGCAGAAGATGTTGCAGGGGAGCAGCACAGCGAGGACATGTGGCAGTGAGACCCCAGGTTGTGCTCATCTCGGTGGTAATGAAGTAGGCAAGAACCTGCTGCTTCCTCTGGCTCCTGGGCCTGTCCGTGTGCACACTGCGGGTGGTTCCCTGATGAGAGCCTCAAATCAAAGAGACGGAGCCAAAACATACCCTTGACCTTTGTGTTACATTGCAATCAGCAGGCCAGGTTTTGGTGGCAGCGGCAGGGACCATGCTGGCCAGCCTACCCA
>PVIR01033987.1:0-17492 GCA_004026965.1 Petromus typicus
AAAAAAAAAAAATTACATTTCATAGAAAATATATAAACTTGAATATCCAATTCAAATTACAGTATCCATAATGTTTTCCCAAAAGTCATGGGATTGATTTATATATTGGTTACAGCTTCTTTGACACAAGCTGTGCAGTTTTTTCCAAAGGCAGTATATTGTACAAAACCTACATTATTATGGGGCCCTTTGAAAAATTGACAGTCAGCCTGGCCCTATTCCAACCACCACGATAACCTTGTTGCAATCCTTTCAATCCACACAGCTACCTAAAATTCTAGTTGGTTACTGTTTACTTATTTTCCCCAAGGGGTCAAGGGGTTGGTCCATCCTCGCTCCTGTGAGTCCCTTGTCCACGCTCCCGGTGGGGAACAGGGCGCACGCTCAGTCAATACTCGAAGAAAGAGCAGTGCAGACGGAGGGAAGCAAGCGGGCCCGAGGATTCCCGGAGGCTGCCTGCGCTTCCGAGCCCAAGCGCTTCCTCTCCACTCCCCACGACCTCGCTCACCGGACGAGTCTTCATCCACGTTCTCGTACTGCAGAAGTCGGTCCAGGAGGAAGCTGCGGGAAGGCGGAAGCGCGCTCACTCCCGCTCCGCGCGTCCCCTGCGGCCGCCCCGCCCCGAGGTCCCGCCGCGCGCCTCCTCACCTCTTGTCCCGGGACACCTTCAGCAGCTTCCTCTGCGCCTTCCTCAGCTCCTCCTGGAAGCACTCGTGCTCCTGCAGTAAGGGCAGCAGCCGGCGGCGCCGCTCGTCAGCGGGCACGCTCGGCCCACCGCTTTCACGGGGCACACCGAGGTCCTCCCGGCGCGGGCCTCCTGCACACCCTCCCACCCCGGCACTCACGTAGATGAGAAACTTGAGCTTCCGCTTCAGATTGCGGTATTTCTTTTTGTAGTCCACTTCGCCATCTGCCGGGCCGTTCATGGCCAGCCCGGGAGCGGCGCCCCGCGGTTGGGAATCCCGCTACTCCGAGCCGGCTCGGCCCAAGCGCTCACGCCCTTCACTTCCGGAGACCGCGGGGTTGCGCCCGCGCGGCCTACAACTCCCGGCAGGCCTGGCGCAGGCGCGGCGCCTAACAGCGCGACCGCGCCGCGGGGATACCCGGAAAGGGGCCGACGTCAGGGGCCGCGGGGAAGATGGCGTGTCGGGGCCGTGACGTCACAAAGATGGCGGACCAGGGGGCCGCCGCGGGCATCTCCCTATGAGTTTGGAGACTTGGAGTCGCAGCGAGGTTTCCCTCAACTATTCCTAGTCTGCCCTTTTTCTCCCGCCTTTCGAAATAGCGGTCTGCTGGTGTCCGTGGCCCCGGAGGAAGGTTGTCATGAGGTAATTACGTAATATCCAAAGTTTATCGGGAATGAATGGGCGTCTAACGAAAACCATAAAAACGATTCGTTCTGACAAAGGGTAGGTGCTTCGAGACCCTCCAACTGCCCAGGAAAAGCAACTTTTGTCTAGCAAAATTCTCGGGCCCGGCAGGCCACAGACTGCGGGCCAGCGACGCGTGCGCACACTGCTCCTAAAGGGCAGACGGCGGCCGAGAACAAAAAAGGCGGGAGCCGCTGGGCCCGGGTGGAGCCAATGGCGCGGGAGAGCGAGCTGCGGGAGTTCACGCGCAGCTTCTTCCGAGGCCGCCCCGACCTCAGGTGCACAGGGGACTGGAGTAGCGCTGGCAAGGGCCAGGGTGGGGCGGGCACCGTGTCTTGACACGTGTCTCTGTAGCACGCTCACGCACTCCATCGTGCGGCGGAAGTTCTTGGCTCACGCGGGTCGCAACCACTTGGAACCCGAGGAGAAGCAAGCGCTGAAGCGGCTGGTGGAGGAAGAGCTGCTGAATATGCAGGTGTGGGCATGAACCTGGGCCCCGGTTTGGGAGCGTGTTGCCTAGATGGCCGGGGCACAACCTTTGTACCCTCTGCCCTTTTGGTGCACAAAGGTGGAGGAAGCTGGTAGCAGGCAAGAGAAGCCAGACCTCGTCAAGAAAGTGAAGAGGTCTCCCACCCTGCGCAGTGACCAAGAAAGAAAACGGTTCCGCTTCACTTCAGAGTCAGGTCAGCACGCCCTGCATCCCTGCTGCATCCCAGGCGTCACTGCATTAACGAGGGGCACGTCAGGACCCAGTAAGGTGGAGTGAGGGCCGTTTCTTGCTGCCCTCCCTGCCGTCGGAGCAGGGCTTAGAAACAAGTATCCCTGGGCCAGGGATTTAGCTCAGTGGTTCTGGTGTCTGCTGCCAAGTGCAGGGTCCCCAGTTTGATCCCTGGGACCGCATACCACAGTGCCAGGCGTGGTGGCTCATGCCTCTAATCCCTGCACTGGGGAGGCAGAGGCAGGAGGGTTGCTGTGATTCGAGGCTGGCCTGGACTCCATAGAGAGTTCAAGGCTGGCCTAGGCTACATAAGTGAGTTCAGGGCAAGCCTGAACTACAAAGACCCTGTCTAAAGAGCGAGAGAGAGAAGCAACCTGTCCCAGGTGGACAGGACAGGCACACAGCCTAGCCCAGTCCGTCTTCTCCATATCCCAGCGTCCAGGTCTGCAGTCTCCAGTCCGGACTGCTTTGGATGCCCCGACAGGAATGGGATGGCAGAAGCAGAAGTCAGCACAGCCCAGGAGGGGCATCCAAAGCAGGCCTCTCAGAAAGCAGTGGACGGCAGTGAGGAGGACCAGCAAAGGGACCGGCCTGCGAAGATGAGATCAGAGGTCGGGGGGGAGGGGGAGGGCTCTGCCAGAGAGCACGGTGAAGAAGATGGGGAGAAAGAGTGGGAGGGCGGCGCTGCGAAGGAGCCCAAGACCAAGGGCAGGCAGGCACCAGGCAGGGCCTCGGCCGGAGAGCGGCAGAGCAGGGGCGACAGTGAGGGCAGCGAGGAAGAGCCCGTCCAGAGGAGAGGGAGGTCTCGGGGGAGTGGACAAGTTGAAAGCCGTGAGGAAAGCGGGGAGGAGAGTGAGCAGGAGTGCCTGGCCGGGAAGAAACGGAACGTGGAGGGGAAGGACAAGGACGAGGAGGAGGACGAGGGCTGGAAACCCAGAGCCAGGAGCAAAGGCGAAGAGAGGTCAGCTTTGGAGGGGCCGGGTTGTGAGCAGGAGAGCAGGGTGGGGAGGCTGGGCGACTCGGAGGACAGCGGGGAAGGAGAGGGAGAGGCCGCGGGCAGTGGGGGCGGCAGAGCGCCTCCAGGGCACGGGAAGAGCCAGGACAGGACCCGGGGCCGGGGCCAGGGACGGCAGGGCACGGGCAGCGAGGGCGAAGGCAGCTGCAAGGTGCGAGCGCCCGCTGCAGGCGCTCGGAAGGCTGCCAAGCGGGGCAGGGGCAGTGTCAGTGGGGAGGAGAGCGACTCGGAGAGGGAGGTGAGTGACAGCGAGGCAGGGGGGAGCCCCCGGGGGGACAGGAAGAGCCGCTCTGCCAAGAAGAGCTCCAAGAAGGGCAGAGTGCGAAGCTCCTCGTCCTCTTCTGATGGAAGCCCAGAGCCCAAAGACAGGAAGGTGAGGCACGGGCGGGTGGAGCCGTCACCGGGGAAGAGGGGACCCCAGCAGGCAAGCCGTAGCGGCCGTAACTGCGTGCTTTGCCAGGCTAGCTGTGGTCGCCACGGCGAGGACCACCCGGCTGTGACCAAGCTGAAGCGCTACATTCGGGCCTGTGGTGCCCATCGAAACTATAAAAAGCTGCTGGGATCCTGCCGCTCGCACAAGGAGCGCTTGAGTGTACTGCGGGCGGAGCTGGAGGCGCTGGGCATGCAGGGTGAGGCGGGTTGTCCTAGGGCTGGTGGAGGGCTGTGGCTAGAGGGAGAGAGTCACCAGCTCTGCTGCCCCAGGGAACCCTTCCTTGGAGAAGTGCCGAGCTCTCAAGGAGCAGCGGGAGGAGGCCGCGGAGGTAGCCTCCTTGGACGTCGCCAACATCATCAGCGGTTCAGGTGAGCGGCCTGCGCTGCCTGGGGGTGGCTGGCCTTTCCTTTCAGACGGCTGGCCTGTCCTTGTTCCCCTAGGCCGGCCTCGTAGACGGGCGGCGTGGAACCCTGCAGGAGAGACGGCCCCCTGTGGGGGGCTCTTCCGCCGCGCCCTGGACTCGGAGGAAGAGCGGCCTCGTCAGGCCCCCCCAGACTGGTCGCACATGCGCGGCATCATCAGCAGTGACGGCGAGAGCAGCTGAGCACTCGCTCGTGTGCGGGGTGCGCGTGGCGCCCTGCGCTCCGAACCTGCAGCGCACACGCAGCCTTCTTGCAGGAGACTGCGACCTGGGGACAGAACTCATTCAGACACTACTGCTTGGCTGCACTCCTCTCTTAAGCTGTTTCCAGGGGGTTATTTTTGGAAATGCAATAAAGGAATATTTGTAATCACCTCATCGGAAGCATCCCCTGTGATTTGGGGATGGGAGGCCGAGGAGTACTGCTGCTAGTAGTACCTAGTTCCCTTTCATTTCTTCCAGGTCCCCCGTCCAGCGTCTGCCACCAAGCTTCAGCCATTAACTGGGCCACACCGCAGAAGGGTGTGGCTCTTAGCGCTCCTCCTGGCTGACCAGGGACCCTCTAGGTCTCCGATGTGTCGGTGGGAAGATGGCTTCACCACTGTCCTCGGAGCGTGAGCACTGACCCGAGGACAGTCTGTCTTCCTTCCTGCGCATGGCCACCTGGTCCAGGCTAAGCGTCGGGCCAAAGGCTGTGCCCGAGCTCCTGCTGTCCCGAGCTCCTGTCGAGGTCCCTCTGAGACTGAGTGTGGAGCAGGGGGGCTCTTTGGAGGACCTTTGAAACCAAAGCCCAGGAATGTAGAGGGCTGAGGACCTCAGTCCTGTCCCGCTGTGCCTGAAGTCACAAGCGTCTCCGGTTAACAGCCCGGGACAGAGATGTCCGCATCACCTGCGAGGAATCCTTCAACACGACCTCAGACAGAAAGGGCGAGTCCTGGATCCGTTAGAATGGCCGACAGTTTATTAAAAGCTTGCCCTGGGCTCTGTGCTAGCCCCACGGCGGACAGCTTCCCCCTGCTGGCCCAGAAGCAGCCTTTCCACCATCCTTCCCGTTCCCACCCCAACCCTGACCCGCAGTTAAAAAAAAAAGACAAAACAGCACAGGACGTGGACAGCAATGGGGAAGTGGAGACCCAGGCACCCTGGCAGACCCTGTCCCGTCCTCGGGCGAGGAAGGCCTCCCAGGCTCCCTGCCTCAGGCCCCTTCCTGCTCTGCCACACCCAGGCCTGGGGGCCCTGTCGCTTCCCCTGCAGGGGTAGTGTTCTCGGAATAGGATATATCTAGACCCACCCTGCCCCCCAGACGAGATGAGTATTTGCCACACACAGCTCCCTCCTTTCCCAGGAGAGGAGAGGGGGACCCTGGCACCATGGTGGGGAGGCAGGGCTCCCGGTCAGACTTGGGGCACTGATGCCCAAGCCGGCCCAGAGCCACCAGCCAGCCCCAAGAAGCTCGAGATGAGAAGGTCTGAGGGAGCCGGGGCCTGCGCCGTCCCCCGTCCCCCGTCCCCCTGTGGCACCTAGGGTGGGCTGTAGCTTGTGCCCACTAGGGCAGCCTCTCCCCACCCTGCCCTTCAGGAGTAGAAGTGGGAGGAGCCGTTGAGGATATGGGAGGCGACACTGGTGCTGCGGCTCAGAGGCCCGGGCACTGCTGCGGGGGCACCCACGCTCTCACTGCCACTGCCCCCGGAGGCTGCCCGCCGCAGGGGCTGGGGGCTGTTTCTAAGCAGCAGCAGGGCTCCACCTCGGGGTGTCCCACTCTGTGCTGGGGGGCCCAGCCAGTTTGGGGGCCCGGGCGGAGCCAGCAGAGATGGCTGACGCCAGGCTGGGGGGGGCATGCCCGGGGGAGGAGGGCCGTGGCTCCAGTGTGCCCCAGAGCGGGGCACTGGGCGGGAGGGCCAGGCAGGGGCGGGGGGTGGGGCGGGGTAGCCCTGGGCGGCAGCCTCGGCTGGGATGCCCCCCAGTGCCATGCTGGAGAAGCCCAGCCTCATGCTCTCGGCGTCAAAGGCCTCGATCTCACGGGCCTGCCGCTCAAGCAGACTCCGGATCCGCTCGGAGCGCCCCGTCTGCAGCGCCAGCAGCTCCTCTTCCACCTGGGGTGCCAGAGCAGAGGTCAGGGCGTGGGGCGGGCAACCAGCCCCTGCCCGTCCCGGAGGCCACCCTTACCCGCTGCTCCAGCAGCGCCCGCCGCAGCGTCACTCTCTGCTCCAGCTCCCGCAGCTCCCTCTCGTGCTGGCTCTCCGTGCGTATCTTGATCTTGCTCTGGTACGCATTGAGCAGCTCCAGCTCCTGCTGCAGCTGCTGCCGGAGCGCCTGGAACTCTGCTTCCTGGGTCTCATCGAGCCGGAGCTGGAGGCAGCGCACACCGTTCTCAGGAGCCTCCTCCCCACCCCCACAGGCCTCCCCTGCCCCAGGCAGGCCTGGGCCCTGAGGTTGCAAGCAGCAGCAGTCTCAACATCTATCGGAAGGGGAGATGGTCATACCCTGTGCACAGCAATTACACTTGCAGGAATCTATCCCCAGGTATACTTGCACCTGTGCTCGCTGCTCACGGAAGCGTTGGGATAGCAAAATACTGGAAACAACCTAAACGTCCACCAATAAGGGATGGGTTAAGTAAATTATGGCACAGCCATACCATGGAAAACTCTACACTGTAAAAAAGCGAGAGATATGCACTGACATGGAAAGGCGTCCAAGAAATACTAGGTGGAAGCGAGTTACAGAACGCTGTGTACCACGGGAGTTCACACCTGCTCACAATTTCCACAGGGTGCTCCAAAACTGCATCGGAAAAATCCAAAACGCAATCATTACGTTACCTCTGAGAGGTAGGACGGGTGGGAAATGGGGTGCTGGGACTCGACCCTGTGTACGACTGAGGCCCACTCCAGTGCTGTGGGAGTGTGCAGAACAGCACTGAGCTCCTGGGCCGCGTGACTGGCCCAGGCCACACGCACTGCCTTTGCTCCTGGCTCACAATTAACGGACTTAGGCCCAGGAAAACTACTGCCATTCTTTTCCTTGATGATTTTTGGTAATCAGGATGGCTTTGTCAAGACCTTAAGAAAATACTAAGAGAAATAATAAAACCATTAAGAATAGGAAGCAATAAAACCACTGCAGGGAACACTGACAGTGAAGTAGCCTCTGTTCCTCAAGTGCAAAAGCCCCAGCTCCACCCACAACGTCCACTTTCCGATGCCCATAAGTGAGCCGGAGACGTAGAGGCCAACTGCCCGCCCCTCCTGGGCCCCCAGGCCTCACCGCCTGTGAGCTGAGCATCTCGGAGATGGACTGGTCGTACTGCTCGGCCAAGATTGCCAGCTTGCGGGTCTGTTCTTCCTTGAGCCGCTTAAGGAGGCTCTTGTGCTGAGCTTTAGGCGTGGTCTCCAGCAAGTGTGCCCGAAGAGCCTTGTACTGCCGAGTCTGGATCTTACACGTCTCCTGGAACTGCTTCTTGATCTGCAGCTCTTTAGACTGCGCAGTGGACGGATCAAGGGAAAATGGGGACAAAGGCGAGGGAGAGGAAGAGGAGGAGGAAGAGGAGGAACAACCAGGGGAAATGGGGAGAAGAGGAGGAGAGGAGACAGAAGCAGAGACAGGGAGAGGGAGAGAAACAGAAAACATGTTAGACAGAGGGGGCGGGGGGAGCTGTATACAGACAGATGTGGAGACGGGGTTGTGCCAAGGGCAGGAGAGGCAGGAAGACGAGCAGACTCTGAGCTCGTCCAGAGCGGGTGAGACACCACAGCGAGGGGTGCCGAGAGTTCAGACAGGAATCGAGACTTTAGAGGGCTGAATGCACAGAAGCAGCTTTGAACATGCGAAGAGGAGGAGAATATGACCTTGGGATAGAAGCACTTGAGAATGTGCAAACAAGTGAGAACACCAAGTCACACACAACACCCACAGAAGATGACCACACAGCCAAGGACAGACAGGAAGTCCCAGGTCCAGCACCTCAGGGAGGAAGGCCGGGAAGGAGACACACTGAGCTGAAAATGGGTAAGAAGGGGTTGCCCTGCTGTGGGCCAGAGGGGAAAGGTGGCCAGAAACGGCCCGACCAGTCCACAGGCCGACAGCTGCCACCTGCCCGATGCACATGCCAGCCCTCCCAGCCCGGACCACACACTCAGCCCCCAGTCCAAGCCACAGCCAATCCAGTGCAGGCCACTCTGCCGGACCCGGCTCACTACCCTCGTGCACAGGAGGGTTCGCTGCGCCCCCCCCAACCCCCAGGCTAGGGCCTGCTCTGGGAGGGAGCGACCTCCCCAGCAGGTGGGACCGCGCAGGCAAGGGGCTGGGAGGAGAGACAGCAGACAGGGAGACTAAAGGACCCGGACCCTAAAACGCTTTCTGGAAGTGACCCACAGCAAGGGCCCATGGGACCGGGAAGCTCTGCGCAAGCTCCATTCGGGCCTGGAGCCTGGAGCCTGGGGCTGGTGGTGGTCGTGGTGCAATGAGGCTATGAAGGCAGAGAAGATGAGGCTGAGAGTGAAAGGGACTGAGATAACGCGGATGGGGTGGAGAGGCCATGGAGCTGGGGCCAAGGTCCAGATCGGGGCAAACCAGGAGGCTAGGCGGCAGGACAAAGCAGACAGAGGCAGCCTGGGCCAGAGGTACAGTTCCGCTCAGATATTTTATTTGTGTTCGTCTTTTTCTTTTCTTTTTTTGGTGAGGGAGAGGGGAACAGGTTGGAAGGGAGACAGAAAAACAAAATCAAAGAGGAGAAAAAAACCAAACCAGTCATGACTCCTCCCACCCCTCCCCCTGGCCCCAGGCCTGAGCCAACGAGGGTGGGAGGAGCACACACAGCGGGCGCGAGCGGCAATAACTTAGTGGGGAGGACACACAGTGACTCCGGGTCGCAGTGCAGGGCTGCACATCTGAAGGTGGAAGGGCTGCACTTTTGGGGTGCACACTGAGGAGGAAGGGTGCAAAGGAGGAGGGACTGGGGACAGGGGACTTCACTGAGTGGTGGGAGATAAAGTGCTCAATGCCTTGTATTTGGGCCAGGGCCAGGCTAGCGCTGGTTACCTCCAGGGAGGCAGGGTCCGGAGCTGGCGGGTCCGGGATCTCCGCCCAGCTAAAGTCCCTGGCGGTGGCTGGCGGCAGGCAGGGGGCCCGAGCTGGCGCTGGCTGCGTGGCAGCAGCCGGGGAATCCGACTGGGCCGCTCACCTCGAAACAGGCCCCAGTTGGCCAGCATGTGGATGGCCCAAGGGGGCAAGCGGGAGGCTAAACCCTGGCTAGCTCGTGCCAAGCGCCAGTTCCAGCCCTTGCACAGAGCCCAGACCCTCGCCACCAGGGCAAGCGGGTGTCGCACAGTGCGTGGATTACCCCGCCGGGGCCCAGGGACAGGCAGGCGGCTACGGAAGCCATCCTTGTTAGTCTTGGGGTAGAGTGCAAACAGGCCCCGGTCCCCCACAGCCCCACAGCCCTGCAGGGCCCAGAAGACCATGGGTGACAAGCGCAGCAGAACCCGCAGCCAGAGTCGAGAGATACCCCGGCGCATCCGGGGGCCCTGCTGCCGCACCCATCTGCCCCCAGCTGCCAGAGCTGCCAGAGGCAGAGCGAGGCCTGGCCAGGCTAGGAGCCAGGCAGCCCCGAGGCCCAGAGGCACACCCATCAGGCCGCGGCACCAGCTCAGGCCCAGGACGGCCCCCAGAGCAGTTCCCTGGGCCAGGAGGAGGAACAGACTGGGGGTGAGGTTCAGAGCTGTACAAAGGAGCAGGTAGGAAGCCCCCAGGCCCACCAATCCCACCTCCAGAGCCAGGAGTGCTGCCTGCAGGCCACCCCCACCCTGGGCCGCCAGCAGTGGGAGCAGCAACAGAAGGAGCAGGGGCAGAAGGCCAGAGGAGGACCCCACTGCAAAAGAAAGGCCGGCCAGGAGGCCGTGGGACAGGAGTCCAGGGAGCTGGCTGGGAGGACTGGGCCTCAGATGTGCCGGAGGGGGTTCTGGTGGGATGTCTGGGGAGGGACAGCCATCACCAGGGTCCCTAGGCGTCCCAACTGGAGCCCCCTCCTCCTCTTCCTCTTCTTCCTCCGGGACTGGAGTCAGTGCTGGACTCTGAACCCAGTCAAGATCAAACTCATCCAGAAGGCTCCCATCCCCCTTCTCCCACAGCCCCCACGCGCCAGCCTCCTCCTGACCAACAATGCTCCTCTCCTCAGGTGCCAGCGATGGGATTCTAAGCCCCTCTATCCCCTCCTCAGGCAGTCCCCAATCTTCCTCATTAACCGGGTTCTGAGGCTGGTGTGGGTCGGGGCTAGGGGTTCCTGGTTCTTCCTCCCACATCCTTTGTTCCTCTGGCTCCGAGCCGGTCCCTTCCTTTCCCAGAATCCTCCTCTCTGGTACTGCTTCCTCCTCCTCTCCCAGCATCCTTTGGTCCAGGACTGCCTCCTGGCCAGGCGAGCAGGGCTGCTCTTCACTAGGGGTGCCTGTGCTGAGTGGTCCCGGAGCCCCAGTAATAAGGAGGCCCGGGGGGCGCCGGCCTGCACGTACTTTGAGGCTCTTGGGCTGCTGGCGAACCTGGGCCGCATGCTTCTGCCGCAGCTCTTGTTCACGCCGCTTGTTGTACTCCAGCTGGTTTCCCAGTTCCGTCTGGTGCTGCAGACGGGTGAGCTCAGCTCGTGTGCGCTGGACGGCCTGGAGCTGCCGCAGCTCCAGTTCACGGGTGGCCTCGTGCTGCCGCAACAGCAGTGCACACTCCAAGTCCTTCTGCGTCTGCTTCTTGTTCAAGTCCTGAGGTAGAAGGGAGGCAGGGCCCAGTCAGGGAGCCTTGCTGACCGCAAGGAAAAGCCCAGGACTCACTGGCAGAGGGAGCTAGGATGGCGTGGAGACCAAGGATGAGTCTTCGGCTGGCCTGGAAGAGAGGCCCGAGACCACTGACAGGTCCCACACAGACAGCAAGAGGGTACTGAGAAGCGGGAACACACCTCCAAGGCACAGGGGAGAAGGCCTGACCGAGGGCAACAGAAGGGGAGAGCCGGGAGCCAGGACTGAGTGCAGCAGGAGGCCAGGAAGGCAGCCCACCTCTCGAAGCAGGTCCTGGTCCAGGCTGTGGCGAGCCAGAAGCATCTTGCGCTTGTACTGGCGACACTGCAGTTCGAAGTACTGGCGCTGCCGCCGCAGCAGCCCTGCTTCCTCCTCTGCCTGGCACTGCTGGAGCTGTTCCTTCTGCCGCAGCAGCCACTCAGCCTTCTCCCGCTTGGGTGTGCTGGGGTTCTCCTGGAGCTCCTGGCGGGAGCAGTGGGGTGCAGGTCAGCTGGCCTGCCCGCCCACCCCAGGCCCGTCCATGCAGAGCCCCAGCCCACCTCCTTCAGCTGCTCCTTCCGAAGCTTGTAGGTGCGTTTCTGCGCCTCCAGCAGGGCGGCCAGCTCCTTCTTCTGCTGCCCGAGGATGTGCTGCTGGAACTTCCGCTCTTCAGCCTGGGCAGCTCGAGCCTCCTTCTCACCGATGGCCTGGTGTCGCCGGGCCAGCTTTTCTGCCTCAGCCCCAAACCCGGCCCGCTGTGCCTCAAGCTCCCGCTGCAGTCGCGCGCCGTGCTCCTCGCGTTCACCCCTCAGCCGTGACTCCAGAGCCAGCAGCTGCTTTTGGTGCTGTCGCCGCATCCGCTTATAGCCACTGAGCTGCTCCCGCAGGGCCGAGTCCTGCTCATGCTCCTGGATCTGGCGGCTGACCTGGGCGGGAGACAGGGCGAGAAGCCGGGCTCACCCCCGCCCCATTTTATTACACACGTCGTGTCTGTGTACCCTGGGGAAGAACGTGGGTTTCAGAGGAGATGCTTCCAATTTCAGTACCTCCTCACCGCTAAGCTCTCTGAGCCTGCTACTGGGAACATTATCTACCGCGGTGCGTTAAGTGTCAGCAAGATGAGAAAAGGTGGTGGGCACAGGGCCTGGCACAAAAGCTGCAATAAATCGGATCCGTTCAAAAGAACGAAGCGGGCAGCTCTGGGCTCACGTACCAACCATGTGATCTCCAGCCAGTCAGATTCCCAAAGCAGCGCCCCTCGGCTGTCACCCAGGGTGACAAGGCCCTCTGGGGCGGCCTCGACAAGTCTGACACACAGAGCAGCATCTCAGTGTCGGGTCCATCCCCTCAGCAAGCACAGCGGGGCGAGCCTCTCTGGGAACCGAGTCAAGGTCTGGGAGCCAGGGGCACTGGGCCTGGGGCCTCCACCCAAGTCCGCTCCTACCTACTCCTCAGGGGCTCTCAACTTGGTCCAGGTGGCCTTGGCCCTGGACATGACAGAGCCCGTGAACAGCACACAGCACCCAGAGGCCAAAGAAGCATCTTGGCAGAACCACTGCTGTGGGCAGAAGCTGTGCAAACAGATGGGCCGGCCCAGGGGCTCCGATTCACTTAAGTGGGAATATGATCGGCAGGTTTAATAAAAAGCTACAAGTTATAGGAAGTCTAACACATTTTCCTACAAGCTGAGAAAAAAAGTGGTATAATCTGACTTAGGGGAGGCCCAAGGCCCTGCTCACAGGGTTTGGACCCTGTCACAAGTGTCTGGGCAAGCAGCCCCGCAAGCCACAGCGGCGTCATCTCTCAGACGGGATGCCACCTTCTTGTTCCCGGGGCAGCTAAGATTACATACACCGATGTAATGCCTGCGAGCTCATCACTGGCGTGAAGCAGGACCCTGAACACCACCCCATGCCTGTGGCACAGAATCCAGCAAACCTGCACAATGCCACCCTCGGCACCACAGCAGGGTGAAGACGGACCGGGACCTGAGCGCCTGGTGCCCACAGAGCCTGGGGAGGCCCCACATACTACTTCAGCCAGGCCACAAACACAGAGTGAGAGTCTGTCAAGCTGAGACACCTGGACCAGTGGTGTGAGCAACAGTCTGTGGTAGACGGAAGCAGGGAGGATCAAGAAGAGAAGGCAAGAAACAGCAAAGGGGGAGGGCAGAACCCCCGCTGAATCGGATGCGACTGCGACAGTCACCTCTGGCCTAGCACCCAGCAGTGCAGCACAAGGACCAGACAGGAGCTGGAGGCTGGCGCCGCAGACCATGCGACCATCCTGAAGGGTGGCGAGCAGACTGCACTCACCAGGGACGCGGTCCGGATGGTGGCAAAGTGGTCCCGGTTACGGCAGTAGGCCCGGCGCCGGGCAGAAGAGGTGGTGGACGCGGGAGCTGGGGCTGCGGGGGGCTGGAGAGGGCCTGGGGTCATTTCTGGCTGGAAAGGGTCATCATACAGGCTGTCGGAGCCCTACACGAAAGGCAGGCAGAAGAGACACCGAAGCTCAGAGCCCCAGCCAGACTAGCGGAGGGACAGCCGGACAAAGCAACCTGGCCTCTCCAGGCCGGGCGCCCTGAGTGCGCACCGGGAGGCGGTGGATGACGGAGCTGTGCGAGGTGACCGTGTGCTCCCCCTCCTGCATCATGGCCATCTCTCTGGCTTCAGGGCCTTCCTCTTCCTCCTCTTCCTCCTCCTCCTCCTCCTCCTCCTCCTCCTCATTGTCTGAGGCGTCTGCTAGGCTGTTGACTGAGCTGCTCTGACTCGAGGCGCTGATAGACATGCTGGGCACCGAGTGGCTGCTCTCCAGACTGGTCAGCGTCCCTGCCCGGTGCATGTAGGGCTCCGCCTCCTGCAAACAGGGTGTGGGCTATTTGGTAGGGAAGGCAAAGGTACGGGCAGGACAAGGAGATGAAAGGGTGTGAAGCACAGAGGAGAGGGCTTGGTTCAAATCCAGCGCCGAGAGTAAGGACGGGGTGGCTGGGTCACCTCTTCCTCCTCGGGGGCCTCAGTGCCAGGGCCATTGGGCGCCTCCTGGAAAAGGATCTTCTTCATCTTGCGATACTGCAGGTTGTCCAGCTCCCGCACAGCATCCTTGGTCCGCTGGATCAGGTCCATGATGACTGTGGGTGGCCGCTCCCGGAGCACAAAGCGGTGCTGGGGAAAGAGCAGTGAGGTCTCCTGCCAGCCCCGACGCCCTCCCCGGGGTGCAGCACCAGGCCGTGTGACGCTCTCTCTCAAGCCCTCCTCCCACGGTGATTCTCTCCACCACCCACGCCCTACTCCTTGGTCTCTTGTTCCTCCAGCCATGGCTGACAGATATGACAGGAGAGCTGGTTGCCAGACCAGCGCCTCGACCGAGGTGCTACGTAACACTGACTGTGTCACGAGGGCTCTCTGGGCACAGGGCATCCCACAATTGTAGAACAAGCAGGTCAAGTGCAGTGCTGCACACCTGTCACTCAGGAGGCTGAGGCAGGAGGTTCGAGTTGAGGTCAGTCTGAGCTACGCAGTCAGCTGAAGGCCAGCCTGAACTACACAGTGAGACCCCCGTCTCAAAAAACCAGTAACACAAAACCCAAACAAACAAAACCCCAAAAACCCAGAGAGTCAAAATAATGAATTCCTGCCTGGGGCTCTTTAGGTGCCCACGGACTGGGAAGGGAGCGGGGCCCTTCTGCTCTGGAGAGCTCAGACACCTAAGAGAAGTTACACATTTACCCACAGTAAGGCTACACAGGCTTCTGGCTAGAGTTCAGTCAGTTAGTAACCCTGGTTATCGTGCACTGACCAGCTCTGGCTGGCAATTGTAGTATGATTAATGAAAGATAGAAACACAAATTCTTACTTAATAAATTAATGCCAAAAAAGTCTTGCAAAACACACAGTCCATGGTCTAGCAGACAGAGGGGGGTTTCCTAAAAGCAGCTCCTGGTGCAGGAACTGGAAGCAACTTAATGCACAGAGGGCTCTGCTGCCCTGTGTCACGGCTCCGGGGGCTACAAGCCCTCCCTCACCTTCAGCAGGGCCTCTGAGGTCGGTCTGTCCTGAGGAATCTTCTGAAGACAGGAGTCAACAAAATTCCGGAAGTACTCAGACCTAGAGGTGGGAGCGGGCAGGAGACAGGCAGGAAGGGCATGAGCCACGCAGCCCGAGTCGAGGCCTGCCCCGGCCCAGGAGCCCCAGTCCTCACCAGTGTCCTGACTGGAGCACGGGGGACTCATTCTGTGCAATGTGGTATAAGGCACTCATCGCATTCATGTTAAACAGTGGTGGTTTCCGTTCCGCTAGAGAAGGTCAAGAGAAGGACAGAGAGAGAGAGACAGAGGAGAGAGTGAAGGTGAGCAGAGGGGACCAGAACGGAACTCAGACGACGGGTTCAAATCTCAGCTTCCAGGCCGAATGAGCTCAGTCAAGCCTCAGAGCCTCCCTGCTGAGTCTCAGTTTCTTCTGTGAAACACAACACCCGTCCATTCTCCCGCCCGGGAGCAGCGGATAAAAGAAAACAACATTCACAAAAGCACTGAAAAAGAAGGCAAAGCAAAGTCCATTTTCAGTTGTAGTGCTCAGCTCAACTACATTAGTAGGTACCACGGGGAAGTATAAACTGGCTAAGGGAAGGTGAAAGTGGGAGGCAGGCGGGCCAGCCCTCGGGAGCATCCGCTCTAGGCAGAGGCTTACACAGGACTGAACAATGACATCAAGTCAAAGGCGTTCCCAGGGCAGACAGAGACAGGTAAATAGCTGCGAGCTGAGCATGCGGTGGGGCTTCAAGCTCATACATCTGCAGGGGATTCAGGAAAGAACTTTTGGAAAAGGGTCACTGGAGACAGGCCTTGGATTACATGGGGCAAGTCAGGAGCTCGCGTAGTCCACACAGTTTTTGTGCTGTTCACGTTTTTGGCCTACACAGTGACTTTTAAATATTAGTTGCCAACAAAAGTGACCTACATTTCTAATTTTCTCTTAAATATTAGGTGTAAGCAAAGTGAGGTGGTGGTGCATGCCTATAACCCCAGCATTTGAGAGGCCGAGGCAGGAGGATCTCTGTCAATTCAAAGTCAGCCTGAAGTACACAGTGAGCTCAAGGCAAGCCTGGACTACATCGTGAGACGCTGTCTCAAAGAACAACACATACAAAACAAAACAACAACAAAAAAATTAGATCTTGTGAGATGTGGCTTACATTACTGCCTAACGGGGGTGAAGCTAAGTCTAAGCAAGTAGGCATCTCCTGTTTGCCACGTCCTCCCCCATCTGTTTTTCCAAACCCACTCTGAGTATCACTTGTCATTCGTAACTAGGCCTGACTCTCCTCCAGGAGTAGAGAACTACTTCTTTGTATTAGGGTCTCTACCAAAAATTAGGGATATAATGGACAGCTCTGCCTCGTTCTTCCTCTTATCCCGGTGCTAGGAAGGATGGGGAAGGCTGCGTCACACAGGGGACAGGCAGTCAGGAATGGCTTTGGGTGAGTGGTGAAGTAACTGTCCTGCGCTGACACAGCAGTCTATGGCATCAGCACCTAAGAAATGACCTAGGAAGACTGCAGCATGGAACGACGATCAGAGTCACCAACAGCAACTCTTTCTTGGGCAACTATTTTTTGCCTGGCAAAAGGTCTTAGGAACCGCCTCATCAAACCGCTGCTTCAGTGCTGTAGGCTGGCAGAGATGAGAGCCTGACGCGGCCTCAAGTCTGTCGAGTCTCCTGCCCGCTCCCACCTCTAGGTCATGAGTCTCTCGGTCTTGCCACTCACTCCTCTGCATTACAGGTCTCAGTTCCAAACATGTGAAGCCAGGCTCAGTTCCCCACGCCTGCTCTTATTTTGGAGACTGTCTCACTGTGCAGTTCAGGCTGGCCTTGAACCCACAACAATCCTCCTGCCTCAGCCTCCCAAGTGCTGAGACTACAGGCGTGCAGCCCCACACACGGCACCCCATGCCTCCTCTTACCTCTAGGTTTCTGCATATGACACTCCCAGAATGTTCTCCCCTGCAGCCTTCTAACAATTAGTATTTGTTTTGTGGGTCTGCTTAAATATCTCTGCTACAAGGACTTCTTTGGCCCCTAAACTAGGTCAGAGTCCTGGTTTTAGGTTTGCACTTTCCCATTCAGCTTTTGTCACAGACAGACAAAACACGTGGGTCCCCAGCTCAAGTCAAGCACTGTGAGGGCAGAACCTTACTTACTGCCCGCCCTGCCTCCAGACCCAGGGAATGCCACAGTGGACAAAGCGACGATGGACATAGATCAGGCCTAAGAACTGACAAGATCTGACAGTTTCTCATACGGGGGTGTCACAGGAGAGTCCAGTGGAAAAGACCTTGCAGGCCCTGGGTCCAGTCCTAGAAGGGACAGCCGAGATGGAGATGGGAAGACAGAGGGTGAAGGAGCGGAGAAAGACACCCTTACCCAGCTCGATGCAGGTTATCCCCAAGGACCAGACGTCCACTTTGCCATCGTACTGCCCCTCATCCATCGCCAGGATCACCTCCGGAGCCATCCTGGGAGAATGGTCAGGAGAAAGAGGCTAATCACCTGCCTGGGCCCTGCAGCTGCTGCTCCAGACATCCTGGGAGTTCCCCCACTCACCCCCACTCTCCCTCACCAGTATGGGGTGCCCACGAAGGAGTTGGCAGGAGCCATAATGGATGCCGAGCCAAAGTCACCCAGCTTCACCAAGCCTGGCTCTGACAGCAGGATGTTTCCAGCCTTCACGTCCCTGCCCGAAAGAGATACAGGTGAGATGAGTCTCCAGGCCCAGGGCGCA
>PVIR01033988.1:0-17480 GCA_004026965.1 Petromus typicus
GTATGGAATTTTAACTGTAACCAGATTACTTTCTCAGTCATTGGGTTTCTCATTGTCCCCTTAAAATCTTGAAGACCTGTATGATGTATATATTTGGATGTAAGGTTCATAATGCCATCTCTGGATTGCAAATATGCTTGATTTGTTCCAGCACTAGGATGCAGGTTAATATTTCAGAATTAATAGGAGAATAGAAAAGCAATCAAAGTCAATATGCAGACTTAGTACCATGTTTACCAGGAGATTACATATGTCAGAAGTGTCAGCATGTTCTTTTTGAATTCTTCATTTGTTTATGCGACTATGTTTAGAATTAACTCCTTGAAAGTACAAACTATGCTTCCTTTCTTCCTGCCTTTTTAGTGTGCTTTAAAATGGTACTCAGTGTATTGAATGAATGAATTAACTAATTAATTAATTAGGAGGTATCTTTTCATGAAATTTCAACAAAATGTTGTGATTCAAAAACAAAAGACTTCTGGTAAAGTGTAATATTGATATGAAAACCACAGGTGGCCCTTATTATGAAATTGGAAAAGAGACTGTATATCTTCCATTTAGAATGAGTCACTGAAAAAGATTGATATTTGGAAGTAATTCCTTCTATTTGTTACCTGAGTTTCATTTAACTTGCAATTGCTTTGTAAAATGATATTATAAGGATATAAACTTTGTCAAACTGCCTGTGATATAAAATTGGTAAACTGTAAATTTCATCAATACATTGCCCTCTTATCTACAGCACTAAATGAGTTTTCTTTCAATAGTTATTTATATTTGATAAGTAATATGGTTGGAAATAAGCACTAGGTACATGTAATATGTTTTTAATAGAGAAATAGAGATACTAGAACTCCACAATAATTCACAGAGGGCATAAGCATTACTAATACAATTCCAGCCTTATAATATTATTGCCTTCAATACAACTATGTAGCAATTGAGTACCAGTCATTTTCATCTTCTTTTTATGGATTCTGGCAAGTACATTCCAAAACTAAAATAGCAATAAAATTATACTATCACTATCCATATACACTAACCTCCAGAATACCAACAGCCTACAGAGTATTATAAGACAATAAAATGAAAATTATTCCATGAATATCATCTTTAACAATGTAAGATTCAGAAAACTCCATAAAAACTAGAATAAAAAATAAGTGTAACCAAATCATAAACAGCAGCAGGACTTGCAAAAATCAGAAGGTGTGTAGTGAGAGCAACTGAAGAAAGAGGAAAATACACAAACTTGCTTCCAGATGGTTTGGCTCAGAAAATGAGTGCAAGCTAAAAATGAATGGTGGCCCCCCCAGGGGCAGGATTGAAAGCAGTGCACCTGTTTGTGTACTTTGTATTGAAGGAAAAACAGCTTAAAATGAGAATATATAGAGTCATAAGCTGTGGCCAGTGGTTTGGTCATCTGGTTGGAGACCTGGAAGGAAAAGGACTACAACACTGATAAGCAAGTCAAGCATAAAAGTATACAGATGTCTTTCAAGGGCTGAACCCAAAGAGTGCAATTTTCAGACCACCTGTTAACATCCACCACGAAACTGAACAGGTAGACAAGATGTCCTGGCCTGTTAACATTTTTCATTTACCATGAGTCAACTCGGAACTGGCAAGAAGATTACAGGGATGGAGGAGGGTCAGTGACAGTACTAGCAGTTTCAAGTGGGTATAAGGTATAGCTATTTAGTTATTTCTGCCTTTGATAATTCACCCTGTAGCAACCTAGAGCAATAAAAAGCTCCTGGTCTGGCCCAGATAGTCAAGGAGATTTGCTGGTCAGTTGGAAGCAATTTCCACAACAACGAGTGGTCTTGCAGTTCGTGATCTTTGTGGGGACCTGATAACCTGGGGCATGATGGAACATCTCCATGATGAAGGACAAACATTGATGCCTGTCCACTAAGAAAAAATGCAACATCAAGCATATCTTTGAACTTTGGTATTATCTTACATGGGCCTGCTGGTTACACTCAGTTAAAATGAATAATCCAGAAGTTGCCAGTTGGGAGCAGGGTTTAGAATAAGAGAAACATCCATAGTCGATCTGGGTACAATATGGACTCAGGATGTTGGAGGGAAGCTGTGCTATCTCCTACAGACAATTTGCTCTCTTTTTGCAAAGTAGCTTTCGATAGTTTCTTGTGTTTCTACTGAATTTTACTCCTGGCCTTAAGAGAATCACACGTTTCCTCATGAGTCTACATGTTGCTATGTGACTGGGGATGCTCATTCCACACTGGGTATTTATTTTGTCTTCTGAGTTGCACTCAAAGCAGCTTTCCATCATCCAATGGAAGCGGTGTGTGTCGGCGGCCTCCTCAGTAAGCATATCAAGAAACGACAGAGGTGCTGATTCTCCCTATTCGTACATAACCTTCCTCCTTCCTCACCTCCAACTGTGGCCTCAAGGAGAGCGTCTTATGAGTAATGACTGCAGAAAATTAAATACAGTCTGGCAGCAGATCCAGTACTATCTTCTCATCAGGGTGTCCCTGAAGGACAGTGATGATGGGAAAATTTCTTAGGCGGTATAACTCTTTAATGAGTATGTTTAATGTTGACGGTACTTTTAAATGTACAGGACACTGCAGAATAGTTTTGAGTTCTCATACACTCCTCTGTCCCAACTCCTCACCACTTACTTAACAGTTCATCTGATCATTAATACCTTGTTTATGGGATGTGTTTGTTAAAACTGCACTGACAGATTACTGTGAGGGAACGCCCACAGTCTATATTAAGGTGAATACTCTGTGCCATACACTTCCATGGCTTTGATATATGGATCTATTATCACATTGTTTTACAGAATAGTTACACTGTCCTAAAAGACTTCTGAGTTCTACCTAATCAGCCCTTCGTCTTGAACCCCTGATGACCACTGGTAGTTTACTGACTGTATGGTTTCATTATTCCCAGATGTTGTGTGAATGTAGCCTTTTGAAAGGGACTGGCTTCTTTTGTTAAGTATTATGTGTCAAGGGTTGAGCCAGAAAGCACTGAGGTGCCAGATGCTTGGGTGGTCCATTAAGACAACAAGCCAAAATTAGAGTAACTGACAAGCTTTAATCTCTTAGTGCAATAACTAAGCAAGAAGTTAAACAGGAAAGAGTGCCAGTTGTCTCTGTGTTCCATGTTTTCTCCTCAGAGTGGTACTGGTGGAAGGTGAGATGTTACAGATGGGAGAACCCTCTCACTGCCAAGGCGGCCATGAACAAATGGCTCCTGCTGTTTTATGGTCCTGGTGGGGATGATTGGGAGGAGCAAAAGAAGGAGGACTGGAAAATACCAAATCCTGAGTCAGAACGGAGAAGTATCCTCAAGGTCCCTTGGAAGGCTGGTCGTCGACTAGGATGACTGAGGAGCACATGACAGGTCAGTGAGGGAGGGCAGAGAGCCTGACCTCTCCCCTGACGGTCCGTCCCACCTGGATACCACATCTGATGTGCAGAGAGAATCTCTCCCCAAGAGGCCCGTGAACGAGTCTTTTGTAACCGCGGAGGGGCTCAAGACCGAAAAGTAACACATAGCACTTTGGTCGGGAGCGGGATTACACACTGCACACACCTATTTGTTTATTGGCTTTTCAAGAACATCTTGATTTCTTCCAGCTTTCTGCAATTCTGCATGTAGCTATTTTAAACTTGTCAATGCAGGTTGTTGTATGAATATAAGTTTTCAACACACTTGGCATAAAATCTACAAAAATAACTGTTGGGTCAGATGTTTACATTTTAAGAAATCTGCAAACTTTGGGGAGTACATTCTACATTCCTGAAAACAATGAATGCAAGTTCCCATTGTTCCATGTCATTTTTAATTTTTATTTTTGGGAGATAAGGTCTTGCTGTGTAGTTTAATCTGGCCTTAAATTCATTATATAATCCATGCTGGCCTCCATCTCACAACAACCCTTCTGCCTCAGCCTTATGAATTCCCGTGTTCTCGACAGCATATGATGTTAGCAGTATTCTGAATGTTAGGCAACATAAAGATATGTGGTGGGTATTGCTACTGATTTCCATTTAACCTAATACCAGGTTATACTGGGCACATGTTTATATGCTTACTTAGTAAGTGAATATCCTTAGTTGTAAGGGGCTTGTTCAGATGTTTTTTTTTGTCTGTGCATTCCTACCATATCTCTAAGTTTCTAGGAAGAGTTCAAAAGCATGTCCTTTGAAGAAAATTACGGATATAATTATTAATTTGAACTACCAATTTAAAATAATCATGATTAAAGTCCCAGGAAATCACTCTTTGGGTGTGAAAACCTGATTTTCTAATGAAAAAAGACTTAGAATAGATATCATAATACTGAAAGAGCAAAGTCAAAAGACTGATTTAAAGCCTTAGTTTCCAAGTTACATTAATCAAAATATAGTACACTGATAAATGAAAAATGAGATCAGTAGAAAAAAATAAGAAATCTAGAAATGGGCCACATCATAGTCAACTAATCTTAGCCAAGGAACAGAAGCAATTTGAGGGAGAAAGAGTGGTTTTTGCAAAAAGTGGTACTGAAACAAATAAATATCCACATTTTTAAAGTAATAGATTGACTTGGACCTTAAATCTCTCACCAAAATTAATTCAAAATGGCTCATTGCACTACATAGTCAAAAAAATTGAAAATATTTGTTCCCTTGTGAATTCTCATCAAAAAGCCATTTAAACAGAAGACAATAAGGTGAACAGGATCATTCGATTGACATCTCTTCATCTCTTTTTCCATCTATTCTGACCCTGTCCAAGAACTCATGATAAAGTGGCCATGTTGACAAAGACAGAAGCTCAGCAATATAGATTTCTACTAAAGGCTGACCTACCTTCAGCCTACTGTGTCCAGTTTGCCAACAGCCTCACCCAGTTTGTGAGGCCTTGACAAGGCACCAGTGCCCAAGAAATCAATATAGCACTCTAGTTCCCATGTGTCATTTCAGTTGCATAGAACTAGCTCCGTCGAAAAAACATGTGAACTTTTTATCTCACTAGAGTAAATGTTTACCCTTGATAATACCTTCCCTTCTTTACCCGATACATTATCTCCCAAATAGTTCCCAAGTAAAGGAATTATGTATCTTCTATTAAAAAGAGAGCTGTATATTTTTGGTACAAGAAATATAATTACATTAAGTTTGGGAAGGACATTGTTTTTTGCATTGTCTGCCCTGACTGTTTATTTGAGACTTACAGTAAGACTTATGTATAGACCTTATTTACTGTTGTATTTTTTCCATGTAGCACTGATTCTAAGAGTAAAAGTTCAACTGATACTACCTAAAGTGAGACAGGGGCCTCATGGTTATGTGGTTTGTCTTCTTTTTACCACAATTTCAAAGGAATGAGATGGCCACTTGAAGACAGTTATGTACCATACCTCAAAGGTATGGAGTAGTGTTCTTAAAATTTAGTATGTCATTTAAAGTAGAAATCCTTATATAGTCTGTTTCTCCCATATTCTTTTATATAGGTTCAAAAATGAAAAGGAGATGATTTTATTCAGGATTACCCTTGTGAGATTAGAAATATCTGGTTCTTTGGTCATTATTAGACAATGTTGCTCTAGAAATCCTAGTTTTCAAACAAAGAAATCTTTGTCAGAGGATACAAAACTCTTTCTACCAGGCCATAGTATGATGGTTTCCATAAAGTAGAAGGAGATAATGTCTCTTGGACAGTTAATACTTCTTGTCCCAAAGAATATAGGTGGAAAAGGGGATTTGTGTGACTTCTGGAGTGATTAGTTAGTAAGGGGAAAGTGTGTTGCTATTCTCTGATGAATATAAGGACACAAATATCTGCAATGTTACAGATCTTGAGTTGTGATTAAAGTCAACTGAAAACTCCAACAACCCAATACAGAAGGAAATATTAACAGCATAGACTCCATAGGGATGTAGATTTTGCCACTTTATCTAGGATGGATATGAGAAGCCAAGGAACTTGCTGGACAAAAAAGACTAGACAACATAGGTAGTAGAAATAGGTATTGATAAGTATCAGTTGTACCCATATGAAAGATTATGGGAGTTGTATCTGTTTCTGTTATTTACTTTTGAGATATGTTGCCTTGTGCATGTATCAACTAATTTCTTTTACTCTCCTGCTCCTCAATAATTTGTTATAAAATGTATTAATGATCATTAATTTTACATCTCAATAGTTAGCTTGTAATACAACACATTAAATGCAGAAGTGACTCAGTTAAAAGAGAAGTTGATAGCTCCCAAAGATAAGTAAAAGAACTGCAGGTCTTCTATCAAGAAGAGAGCTGTATATTTTGGGTGCAAGAAATATAATTAAATTAAGTTTGGGAAGGACATGGGCTTTACATTGTCTTTATTTGCAAATTAAATTAACTCTCTTTAAAAGGAACATACAAAGGGATGCCAAAAAGAGAAGGACTGATCTGTAGGAACTGTGTTCTGGGTCACCTCTGTTTCCCAGAATTTCTTTCTGTCCTTGTAATAGTCTAATACAGTCCACCAAAAAGTATAGGCTTGAGTCTCCAGAGGCAGAAGATTCACAGAGAAGCTTTTGTGACCGAGATTAGGGTAATGGATTCAGGTATCACTGAAGCTTTCACATACCGTAGTGGTGGATAGATGGTTTCAGGCTGAGTCCCTGTGGAGGCAGCAGATGGCCCCAAGGCTCCTCCAGCTTGTGTCCTTCTCAAGCCCCTGACATCTGGGGCAGGAGCATTGTGGTGGGAGTTTTGAGAAAATGTGAGAAGTCTCACGTGCCAGTCTGTGTTGTCTAGTTTTGAATCTACCCTTGCACTTTTCTACTTAAAACCTCATCTTTCCTTTTAGACTTCTTTCCTTTTGGACCCAGCACAGATACAGAAACCATAGCTTTGTACAGACAGATTAATCCTTCGCTGCACTCCTGTAAGGTAAAAGTCCAATATACATTAAGTGGAATAGTGAGTGTCACTCACACCAATTGTCTCTTTCATCTGATTATGCGCTTGTCTTAACACATTTGTCTTTGCAAAGACATAATCTCCTTCTGCGTCTTTCTCTGTGTCTGGCATTGGCTCTGTTTCCATCTCTGTCTCTCTGTTGATATGCTCTATATAAAATGGTGCCTGACTGGTGTTTCAATTCAAATTTCTTGTGGTACCGGTGGAACAGGAAAACCACCAGGGTCTTGTTTTAGAATTTACCTATGTTTATGACATTTTTCATCATTTTCTTCCTGATTTAAAATCCTTTAAATACTTTAGGCTCTTATTTCACATAGCTCTACATGTTGAAATCTGTTCTTCCAGATCTGTTCCTTCCTTCCTGGTATCCTAGAATAGAAAAACATTCTTAATTTGGATACAGTTTTGCCTTGTGGTTTTTCCTTTTGTGATCTTTGAGGTATTTTTACCCCCATCTCAGCATCATGAGGATATGTTCCTGTATGTGTTTTGTATTACCTTTAGCATTTTACCTCTAACATTGGCTTTTACACAGTTTCTCCTTTTCTCCAGTGGTATGGGTTTCCTCCTACCTCTGAACTTTCTGTTGTGTGATTGGACTACCTGTCCCTGTCTCCTCCTGAACCACACTGGCCTCATCACAGTCACTTTGAGATAGGTAGTCATATCTAACAGGGTAAAGGATGTTTTTCAGAAATATTGTAGATTTTAAAAAATTTGCATCACTGAAACTTTGCTGTATTCTCTTGCTCTGTCTGATCTACTCTTAAAAGTACAATGAATGTCAATTTGATATATTATTTCATTTCTAGTATCCACAGCAATGGAACACATTAGTAGGATTTTCTATGACAATACTGTATACATATGCAGTGGAGAGTCATACTCAGCAGCCTCTCCTTCCCCCACCCAGAACCTTTCTCAGCCTCTCTCTCTCTCTGTCTCTCTCTCTCTGTCTCCTTCTCCCACATATGAGAGAGGCAGTAGTTGTCTTTCTTTGTCTGGCTTATGTTGCTTAGCATGGTTTTCTTTAGTTTCATTAATTTTGCCACAAATGGTAGGAGTTCACACTTCCTTGGAACTGATTAATACTGTCTCACACTCTATGGGCAATGAGGCTGACTGCAAGTCCTAGCTATTGTGAACAGGGACACAGTAAATGTGAGCGTGCCAGTCTCTCCTTTGGATGCTTATTCCACTTCCTTTAGATGTCCTGGACCTACAAGTGGTACAAGTAGATCTAGTCATTTTGTTTTCTAGATTTTTGAGGGAACTCTGTACTATAATTTACAGTGGCTGCACTAGTTTACATCCCCAATAACAATGTATAAGTGTTCCTTTTTCCTCTATATCCTCACAATTTATTATTATTATTATTATTATTATTACTATTGATAATAGCCATTTTAAATGGGATGAGATGGTATCTTACTGGAGTTTTGATTTGTATTTACCTCATGGCTAATGATGTTGAGCCTACTGAATATATTTATGAGACATTTGTATTTGTTCTTTTGACAAGTGTCTATTCAGACCATTTGCTTGATTTTAATTGGATTACTCACCAATATATATAAGCTTCAGTGTTTCTTGATGGGTTAAAGATAGGGCAAACAATATGTGTATGTAATTGCACACAGTAGATTATTTCAGCATAGAAAAGAAAGAAATCTTGCCACTATGATAATATAAGTGAATCTATTAGAAATTATGCTAAATAAATTGTTACACAAACAATCTATAGTCTCCCCTACATATAGGAATTAAAAATGTTAAATTCATAGAAATAAAGAGTAGAATATAGTTGTCAGAGTCTGTGAACTAGGAACAAGGGTACAAATTTGCAGTTATTAGATGACTCAGTTTTAAGAATCTAATGCAAAGTATGGTGCCTGTATGGTAAGCTGGAAATGTGCTAAAATACATCATTTTGTTTATTTTTCTATTTTTAGTATGTGTAGGCAGCACATAATGATTACATTCAGCATGGGAAGTTGGTGCATGTAAAAAAAAACTCATCTGAATTATTTTACTTATTATACCTTAACTATTATTACCACATGCGTGAAAAGATGATAACTAGACAAGGTGATGCAAAAATTTGATTGCAATAAACACTTTACAGTATTTAGTTATATATCAAATCACTCAAAGATGAACTTTGAATCTGTACAATTAGTTGTCTGTCTTACTTTAATAAAACTAAAAAAAATCCCGGTGTCATAATTCTGGCATCTCTGCCTTCCATGACTGAAACTGGTTCTGACATGGTGACTGTCTCTTCTAACTATGATTTCTATCATTTTATGCACCTTGAATTATTTATCTGCAAGCCAAACATTGTGGACTGAGTAAAGAAAATTGAGATGTGTAGGTCTTTTTGGCTTTTACTGCTACTTTTTAAATTTAATTGACTCATAGTTAAATTGTTTCTACTGTTCACTGTAACTACAGATTATCCAAAGTTAAATTTCCCTCTACTGTTCTTTTGGTTTCCCTGTTATTTTGCATTTCTCTGGAGGTACTTTAATATAGTAAGAGACTGTCATTTTCTTTCAATTTTATTACCTTTTTAATGCAGGAGTCCTACTGAAGTTGGCGTTAGGGTGGTGGAGACATTAAGCACTTTCCGGTCTCACTGTCTGAGCTCAGTCTTTTAGGGAATGTGTGTCCTTGACTGATTCCCTTGAATGATTTTCAGGAGTTCTTCAGTATTTTTTTCATTTCCATTCTAGAGGACACAAGAAGTCTGGAGCTGTCTGGTTTGGACATTTCCCTTCCTCTAGGTCAGGTAGACTCTGTTAAAATGTTGGTGGTTAGCCTCTGCCAAGCATCTCTCGAGGAAATCCCTGTTAGGCACAGATTACTTCTAGAGTCATTTAAATGGCTGTGGAGCTCCTCCTCAGAGCAAAAACATAAAGACATTTTCTTCTATCTTCATTACAGTTACCTAATTATCTCTGTGTGCGTCAGACTCTGTATTAGTCATTGCCGAGAGACTACACCAAAGCCTGTGCGTTAATGGAAGAACGGTTTAATTTCAGTTCATGAGGCTGGAGACTCAGTCGTTGGCTGGCCAGCTCCAAGGCAGAAACATCACGGCGGAAATGTGTGACAGAGAGAGCTCAGATGCTTACTTCCTGGTAGCCGGAAGCAGCACGGAGAGAAAAAGAGGAGGGACCAGAAACCGACACTAAGGTCACCCCTGCATGACTCACGGAGACAGCCAAAAGCGTGCTCCACCGATCCCTAAGTCATATGCTTTTCCCAGACACAGGTTCCCAGTTTCCTGACTTTGACTGCACCAAGTCAAGAGTTCTGTATCCACCTATCTATCTCTGTATATTTTTGGGTGGAGGTTTACTTTATAGCTTCATTTCTCTGACGACAACGATCGATGATTATCAGCTTGTTCAGCTGTGTGTGTGTGTGTGTGTGTGTGCGCGCGTGTGTGTGTGAGCTCGCACGCTCGCGCCTCTTTAGTGCAGGATGTCTTTCAGGCTTCTTTCGTGCTATGTCAGATTTTATTATTTTACTACCTTGTCAAAAAGTTTAGTATATTCTCTGGTGTCGATATTTTCTGTGATATTTAATGTCGGTAAACTTTTCTGTTTCTCCCTTACTTTCAGCTATGTGAATGGTGCTCCTGCTTAACAACAATCGGGTCAATGAGACTGGAGTGAAAAGTGCTATTATAGAATACAAAATGAGGGCCAAATTCATTAAACGCAAAGAATTGCCAACTTTCTTGGTATTTTCTTGAGTTTCACAAAAAGCAATGAAGATGATGTTAAGTAATAAAATATCAAAAGTATCCGTTTTTTAAAACTGGTTTAAAATGTGACTCATACCCATACAGCAAAATAAGGCACAAGTGGGTTAATTCATGAATGAAGAATTGATGTCATATATAAAGAACAAATGAAGAATTCAGATTTATATAGTCAGTTATAGGGGCAAATGGAGTTATATTGCTACATTAGACTGTTGTTGAACATAAAACATCCTTTTGAGTTACCTTATAAGCATAGAAATTATTTGCATCTATGTCTCATTTTTTTAAAGAAAAAAAAGCAGGTAACTTTTCAAAATCTAGGCCTCAGTAAAAAGGAAAGACACTTAGAAAACTAAATAGCTGTTATGTAGCCATTGTTATACAGCACTCTAGTGTTAAACTTAAAACACAATAGTTTTTTGCCTCACTTCCAAACTTTAAATGATTTAACAATAAAAAATTCTTTATTAATTTCTCTGAACTAAAATCTCATCCTTTTCTCAGCATGTCACACTGTATAAAAACACTTTGTATATTGAAAACTGCCACCTAAATATGGAGAGTTGTCACTACTATATTTATCATTTCTATTTTGCCTTTTTAAAATATCTGCACAACACCTTTAGTCAGTGAAGGGGAGTCACACAACTTGGATTTGGGTGGAATCTTCTGAGATTAAAAGTGAACATTCTTTCCTAATTCACTAAACAAGTGCATTGCTCCTTCCAACTTCCAAAACCATTTCTGAAAAATAGAAGCCCCGATCCGCTTGAAATGCTACTGCCTGCTTGCGAGGTTCAAGGAAGAGCTGAATGATTGCAGTATGTAACTCAACAGACCACTCTCTGGAGAGCCGCTGGGGCAGGAAACCCCTCTTTAGATGATTTACTTAACTCCTGGGTAACAGATTTGGGTTATATAATGGAGCAACTTGAGCAACGTTTGACAAAAAGCAGAGCAAAATGAATCAAAAGCAAAGCCACTCTGAGTAGCTGTCAGTGTAGTAATCACTGCCGTCTTCAACTGCAGGAACAGTTTTGACTCTGTTAAGAGAAGACTGATTTGTTCTCTGAACACTCTGTTCTCTACCCGTCTTCTGCCCAATGTGTGCTGCTGGGTTAACCACAGGCAGCCAGCTGTTCTCTCCTATAGGGATCAAGGCCAGGGATCCACTGCAAACGAAAATAAGGTCTCACAGAGAATAACTGAGTGAGAATCAGACAGCCAGAAGACTTCAAAGTGCTGTTGTGAATCAATAAAATGGATAGTCTTGAAAGAACAAGTGAGAATAGCTTCAAGCCTTTAAAATTGTATTTCAGTGGTAATTAAAAACAATCAAAGCATTGGCATTTAAAAACACCAGTTAATGTTGGTTTAGAAGAATTAGAAAATTATTTTTCAGGATCAAAATCAAATTCTGATTTTTCAGACTTCAGGCTGAATAGTGGTCACAGTATAGTTATAAGGAACCATTTTTTGAATCTCCAATGGTGCTCAGAGTGTCCTAGTCTTCACTGTTTCTTAAGATTATGTTGCAACACTGATAACAGTGAGTTTAGGATTGAAAGTGTGGTCTATAACCTCGGAGCAGGTATGTGACACATCAACTTATGACTAGATTTCAGGAGAGAGATTGAGTTCTAGGTAAAAATTAGAGAAACCTCAAGAAATTGACAATACAGAGAGGATCTCATGAAGAGAATGATTTTAAGAATAGGACTGATTAGAGCAAGGAAATATAAAAATGAAACAGAAGAAATAAAAAGAAAACAAAAATAAATTACAAAGTGACAGAACAAGACACAGAAAGAGCCATGATGGGGCAAGGGAAAAATATTGCTTCAAATGCCTGAATATATTGAATTTTATGAATATTTTCACATTAGCAACAGAGATATCAGTGACAATTGCTGTCAAGCTATGAGACTATTATGAGCCTGGCTGTGGCCTGGGACCAAACTTGATCTACTAATTCCTTTATTACCTGAATGATGAATAAATGCATTCTGTAAAGTTGACACTGATTTCTCACCAGGTCTGAAGAATCCCCCCCCAAAGGAGACAAGAACCTTCATGTAACCCATAGACAGATACACACGGCTCTGCTTCCCAGAGAAGGGAACCACATGGCCCTGGACAGTTAATGGTAGGATAAAGCTGCAATAGTGTCAAAATCTACTTTCCCTTAGGTATGGTTCTCTGGGGTCATATACATTCCTCTACTTTATTCTAAATCATCCATTAGCTTTCAAATTTTTAAACCATTTGGTAATGCCTTTGCTCCTCTTTCACATTTCAATCAGAAGTAATCAGTTTTTATTTAGGTAACACAAATCGATAGGATACATTCTTTGGAGATTAAAGTAAAGTGAATTAAAGGCTAGAACCTATTTTCTTTGTTCAGTTCATTTCACCCCCAAGCTGCAGTTTTCATACCACTCTTTGAAGGTGAGTATCCCCAAATCATGCATGGGGATCATGATTCTCTCCAGTGATCTCAGAAGAAAAGCCAATAAATGTGAGAGATGAAAAGGGAGAAACAGTAGGCTCCAGGAACTGTGTCATTTTGGCAAAGCAGTGTCTTGTACCTGTTTCTATCAGAAGATGAGCAAAATAATTCATCTTTCAGATGTGTTACAGACAAAAACAGGGAAGCTGGGGTTTTCTGAATCAGATAGTTATTATAAATGCTGAACTTCCAGTACGGTGGTGTCAGAGCCAGTGCACACACAGCGTTAAAGGCTTCACAGGGAGTCTGGGAGACAGTGTGGAGAACACTAGGTCATGGAGCTCTCTTTAATCACTCTCATTCTCATTGCTCCAAAACCCATTGATATTTTCTCCCTCCGCAATGCAATTTTCCCCTATTGTAATGGCACTGTTTAGTTCAGGATCTTTTTAACTCTCACAACAATAGCTATGGGTGTTTATGTTTTTTTGCAACTCGTTATACTTGCTTTCAAATATTTCACTCAGAGACCTGGATGTCACTCAGTGGCTCTGCCCCTGTCTGGCAAGCATAAGGTCCTGAGTATGTTTCCAAGTACACAAAGAAAAGCAAATAATGAAAAAATAGAAGTGAATACTTCCCTGAGAAGTATTTTCATAAAATTACATAGCATTTTCTGCATAAAAGGAAATTTATATTGTGGGAGTTATTTATTCAAAACACTGTACCTCACCACAGCTCTTCCAATGAAACCCTACTGCCTTATGAATTTGTACAAGGTCTTCCACAATCCATATCCAACCTGCCTTTCCAGTGAGGTTCACCATCATCCTCAGTAAAGCGCTTAGACACTAGACAGTCTCAACATTCCTCATTGTATGGAAAAACCTAAGCACCTTTGTATTTCCATAACTGCCATTATTCCCTTTTCTCTCTTTGATGCTTTGTACTGCCACTATTTTTTGTACTGAAGATCCAGACAGTCTTAGGGTTCACATGAACATTATCCCTTCTGTAAACTTTTAATTAATGTCCAGTCCAAATGAGACATGACCCTCCCAATTCTTTGTGTTCCTGCGGTACTTTGCACACACATCTCTAATGGCATATTTATTTTTGGTTCACAGAATTCTCCATGTAAAGAGACATCATAACCTCTAAATCCTTTATAATGTGGATTAGATCTAATTGGTCAAGTATATCTAGCTCCTGAAAACTATTACTTGACACATAGTACACTACAATGGATAAATGTAGCACATAATAAATAAAATTTCATCCCAATAGTTTGTGTAGAAAGATATTTACTTTAAACCAAGAATGGAAGAACAAAGATAAATGTAGGAAAATCTCAACAAAAAAGCTTATATTCAAGCTGCATGTTTATATAAGACTATTACCCTTGATTAAGATAAAAGAATACATGAGTTTGGAACATTACATATGTATGTGCTTCTAAACCTGATTTTACAAATATAGTTTGTCATATGGTAGGTAGACAATATGTTCTCATATGCATAATATTCAATTCCCTTCTAACTGGCAAAGGTATTAAAATCATTCAATTCAGTATTTTGACTGTATGGCTCTGCTGTGTTATTTTACTGTAGTAACCATGTAAATAGTCTTCTCTCTGGTGAGGTATGAATTAAACAATTGAATGAAAAAAAGTAGGAAGTGTATCTGTACGCTTCTCCTGAATGTTACATGGGAAAGTTTTAATTTATTTTATATTCTTCATTTAAAACTATGAAATCAATGTATTAAATACATATTCGGTGATGGAGACAGATGATAGATAAAATTCCTACTGGAAACACAATATGAGTGATGGAAATTAAAAGCCTTTTAATCTTGTCTAATTATATTGAAAAATAAGTGTGAAAGTTAATTTTAAATGTCACCTTGACAGAGTTAAGGAATGCCTAGAGAACTGGGAAAGCATTATGTCTTGGGGCATCTGTGAGATATTTCTGGGAGAGATCAGCATATGAATTGATAGACAGTAGGGAAAGATCTGATCTCATTTTATGTGAAAGTCATTTAACAGACCTGAGACCTGGATAGAAAAATAAGTCCTGAGATAAAACAGTTTCCTCTATTTAGTCCAGAGCAGACGCACTCCTCTTCAGTGCTTGGACTTAAGAGCTCAGGATTCTCTGATCTTTGGACTTCAAGAATTGTATCAGTGTGGCAAAGTATTTAGCACAGTGGTTCTGGTGCCTGCTTTGCAAGTGCAAGGGCATAGGTTGGATTCCCAGTAACCACACATAACAATGCAGGGCATAGAGATTCATGCCTACCAGCAGTCAGAACCACATACTACACTGCCAGGTGTGATGGTTCATGCTGTAATGCCAGCACTTAGGAGGCAGAGACAGGCAGTTTGCTGTGAGTTCAGAGCCAGACTGAACTACAAAGCAAGATCCTGTCTCAAAAGAGAGAGAGAGAGAGAGAGAGGAGAAGACTTGTATCAGTGCAAAGTTTTCAGGTATTTTACTTTACACTTAGAGCTACATGGTTTGTCTTCTTGGTTCTGGGGTCTTTGAAGTTAGACTTAAACCATGAAATTCCCAAGACTCCCAGTGAGCAGATGGCCTTTCATGTGCCTAATCAGCTCCACAACCACCTGAGCCAATTCTAGTTATGAATCTTTTCTCATCTACCCATACATGTTTGTCTGTCTGTTGTCTGTCTCTCTGAGTCTCTCTAGAGATCTCTGATCAATACTGTAGGAAACAGAAAATTCCAAAAGTCCTATGGCAAATACCAACTGCCTACCAAACTTATTTTCCTTTCAGAAGCCTTCTCTAGACACACTTTCCTGTCTGATGATATATTCTAGCCAATAGAATACACCTGCCAGGATGGAAGCTGAATCCGCTGAGGTTTAAGACCCACACAGTGGCCTGGTAGGCCAGAAGTTCATGAATAATATTCCACAATATGTACTTTTTAGTGGAACACACACTCTCCCATATATTCTTCTTTCCCCATTCCTATAATCATCAAAAATTCTTAACACTTCCACTAAATGTAATAGATATCAGAATAATTATAGGTTAAAGAATAATAAGAGGTCATAGAATGATACTATTCTAAGAAGCATATTTCAGATTTATTTTCGGTCCAATATGTGCCGCACATATCATTTATATTTGGAATGACTATGAAAAGGGAGGACTGTGTATGTAAACCATTGTTCCAAATGCAGAGCAACACATATAAGCAAATACGATCACATACTAAAGTATACATAATATGCTTGGATTTAAATTTGTATTTAATTAATGGCTTATTTTATTGAGATTTCCCTCTATCCTCATCGTCACAGAGACTATTTCTTTACATCAAATATGCTGTAATTTTTTGTTGTCATTTTCTTTTTGGTGAGAATCACCATTGTCCTTATATGCACAGATTCTGAAATTTTATAGTAACTTGCACTTACAGCTTCAGAACACACATATAATAAAACACTTATTCTACACTTTCCATTGCTATATTAAACTGAGGCCATGTTCTCCAAGTACTTTTTTATTTTAATACATAATTTTCACTGAATCAAAGGTGGCATAAGGTTTTATCCAAATAAAATGTAGTATTGTTCTGTCATTAAAAATGATAAGATTGAGTCATTCATACTCAAATGGATGTAGCTTTAAGACATCCTTGTAAGTGAAATAAATAGATCACAGATGTGTAAATATCATATCTTTTCTCTGGTGTGAGAAAATAAAAATGTAAATGAGTTCTAGTATATATAGTTGATATTGAGAGATAGAAAATATATAAAAGGAAAGAAGGTGTAGAGGTAAATAACAGGGGAAAAAGAATGTGTTAGTAATAAAAAAGAAAGCAAAGCTTATGTACATAGGGGGTAGGAGGGTTGCAGGGTGGGTGGGGGAAGGTAAAAAATGAGAATCAAGTCATGTCATATTTTGGTACAAACTCTCAATGTTGAATGCAATGATGACGTGTATTCATAATGTACCAAAAATGATTTTAATTTAAAAAATAAAAAAATTAAATTAAATTCTATTTGTAGCAGTTAACCACTCTTTGAAGCTATACAAAATTTGCGATGATGTGAGGAAAAGCACATGAAAGAATACATATCGCATCTTTTCTCTGGTATGAGAAAATGAAGATGTAAATGAGTCCTAGCATTGTATGTTATATATTGTGAAATAGAAAATGCTCAATGTAAAATAAGGTGAAAGGGGACAATGTTGAGATTGTAACAAAAAAGGAAGGAAACAAATTTTATATATATGGGGGGGGTGGTAGGGTGGGTGGGGCTATGGGAA
>PVIR01033989.1:0-17491 GCA_004026965.1 Petromus typicus
CCACCACGCCCGGCACTGTGGTATGTGGTACTGGTTGCTGCTGGGTGTGGGTCTCCACACCCAGTATTGTTATATGGTTACTGGGGAATCGAACCCGGGTCCTTGCGCTTGTGAGACAGGCGCCGGAACCACTGAGCTAACTCCCCGGCCCCTCCATGAGCTTTTAATGAAGGTGGTAACCTAAAAGATGGGGCAGCAGGTGCTGGGATCTCCTTCCAAACTCACGTGACGCAGCAGTTGGCTTCCTCTTGCTGGGCGATCCAGAGAGTGCAAGAAACACTAAAGACGGAAGCCGTGGTCTCCTTGTTACTCAGTTTTAGAAATGACTTCTGCCACTTCCTATTGGTAGGGAACAAGTCATTAAAACTGGTACACACGTAGAGAGAGGACCGCACAAGCACAGGAATATCAGCAAGGAAGTGGGGCCCTGCAGACTCCTACAGAAGCTGCCTCTGAGACTTCGCTGTAGTTTTTATCTTCTATCCATCTGTCTCTGCAAACTCCAAGTTCTGATTGTCTTGCAGTGTTTTCCACCTTCGTGGGAACAGCTCCAATTTTGGGGGTGATTGGGTCAAAAACTTGGAGGAATCTTTGACTCGATTCTCATACATAACTTGTCAACTGGAATTTCGAGATCTTAGAATCTCATCAGTTCTCACCACCTCGACTCTGAGTGTTGCCACCTCTGTTTGCGGAGACCGAGTTTTTCCTGGATTTTAGCTAGTTGGTTGTCCAGTTCAACTTTGTCTCCTTGTGATGGTGGTTATGTCTGTCTGTCTGTGTGTCTGTGTGTCTGTCTGTCTGTCTGCCTGCCTGTCTTTCTTCCTCTCTCTCTCTTTCCTGTACTACTGGGGATTAAAAACACAGTCTTTGCCCTAAGCTATATCTCCAACCCTTCAAAAATTTTTGTTGAGATAGAGCCTTGGTAAATTGCCCAGACTGGATAGAACTTGCAGTTCCAAGTTCTAGGACTACACATGTATGCCACTACAACTGGCTTATAGATGGTTCTTTACACAGAGCACTGAATGATCATGACCCATAAAACAGAAGGCAGATCCGTGATACCACTCCATTCAATAGCTTCTAACTTGAAGGTAAAAGTCAACATCTTTGTAATAGCCTATTATAAAGATGTTAGGATTATAAAATTATGTATCTGTATTTCATTGTATAAAACATGTGTTTTGCAAATATGTACTTATCTCTGTAAAACATACTTACATGTTTAGTTTCTTTAATTGATCCAGAATTTATTTTCTATATGGTATAAAGTAGGGGTCTAATTCTTTCTAAATGAAGAGCCATTTTTTCCAGCAGCATTTATTGACTGGAATGACCTTTCTCCGCTAATAAAGTGTTCTACAATGAAATCCTGCCAATTCTATCATTGTTTAAATTTAGAATAAAGATGAACCTAATAAGTCATAAGAGATAAAACAATGTTCGCGGAGATATTTGATTTGGAATATTCAAATATGTGTAAGGACAATTGAATGATAATTGAGAATTGATTATAGACATTATTTACTTAAGTTTATTTGATCATTAGGGAATTAATTCTTTGGATGCTATAACTTCAGCTGAAAATCTAGTTAGTTGCAAAACTAAGACTAAAAAAGAAATCTTATGGCTTCTAGGCTACTGTTTCTTGGCCTATGTCAATATAGACTACTTTCCTGCTTATAACTATCTGGGAAATTATCACCAAAATGCCTATGAAATCTAAAAACATTGTCAGGATCCCTTCTGAAGAGATAGCCTTGTTTATGTGGCAAACTTATGCATCACACATATCTGTGAATGTTCTAGCCCTTGGCTTTCTTTCTCTTGTTTGGCCTCTTGGCCCCATCTCTGTTTATGATAACTTCAACTGACAGTCAGGACTAGGTAGCAATGAGATTAACCTTGATAATTTCTTTTGCTGGTTAGTAGCAGCATTGGTGTAATTTGTTTAAAGGAGGAAGGATTGAAAGTCTTTCTTCTTAGAATTGGGAGAATAGTTCAGTAGTGTAGCACTTGCCTAGCAGAATCTGGGTTTGGTCTTTTACACCACAAAATGTGCATATGCCCTTCGCATGTGTAGCTGTTGGAAATTAAACCTTAGACCTGAAGCATGCCATAAACGTTCACATGGCCTCTTTGCTACACACCTATCATATTGAAATTATTGCTAAAGAAGTTGTGTAGAATTTTCAGTGGTTTTCTTGTGATAAAAATTATCTTACCCCTGTTACAGTATGTGTAACTGAAGGTCAGCTACAAATAACAAAATAAATCACTTCCAATTCCATTTCTACAGAGAAAAATGAAAATGGAAATTATTGTCACATGGATGAGGCTTTATTTTTTTTCTTCTCTACGTAGAATAAGCCTGCATCCAGACTCCTGGCTTTGGCAGCCAGCAAAGGGCCTGGAGGTAACCGTGGAACCTTTGTACCTCTCTGATTTTGCTCCAAAACAGATGACAAGAATATAATAGAGAAATGAATTTCTTTAGGGCAAAAGGAAAACAGAGTCCTATAAAGATGTGTTAGAAGCTGGGCATGGGTGGTGTGTGCTTACAGTTTCAGCCACTTGAGCAGCTCAGGTAGGAGGAGCACAAGATCAAGGCCAGCCTCAGCAACACAGTGAGACCCTGTCCCCAGATTTAAAACAGTTAGAAAACAAAGGGCTGGGGCTACAGCTGAGTGAACTGTGTCAGTTCAATTCCCAATAAAAAACAAAACAAAACAAACAAGAACTGTGTTGGGCTGTAGGTAAGCTTTTTTCTTTTCAATTTAAAACCACATTACATTACATTACAGGATTGATTTTATGTCCAGGAAGTCAGTGGGCATGACTAATTCAACCAAGACTCTAGTCAAAGGACCTGTTAACGTGAGGTGTGATTGGAAGCTGTACACAGCACTCCTGGGCCAGCAGGATCATGTGCAGAAGTTGCATTAGATGGTGAAGACTCCTTCCACTAAAATACCAAGATGTAAAGTTAGTACCGAAAATGAGACACGCAGCCACCTATTTTTAGTTTTTGAAAAAGAGAGATTGATACCAGCCAATAACTTGCAGTGAGTTTGCTAAAATCCTCGTGCTCTCTCCAAATTCTGTTTTTACTAAGCCCTTAAACTAAAGACAGTTTGTCAGACTTTGAACTTCCTGGCTTATGTTGATTTGTATCAATATGTTACTGTTACACATTTGTGTGGGAGCTGAGCTACATTCCATGAAAACTGCTCAGAAAACTAATAAAATCCTTACAACCCTACTTTCTGTGAGTATTGATAGCATTAAGAAAATAAAGAAGACTTTGCCGTTTGCAGGCAGTTGCTCTTCCACTAGACTAAAGATTTAATGACATTGAACCTGACTTACTTGTTTAAACATGAACCAGGAGACAGATATTTTCTCTTCCTCTCAGATTTTAAGAGTCTGGATGAATTTAACCACAGGGCAGTCACAACTCCCCAGAAGTCCTTTTAAAAAACTTTGACTGTTCAGTAAAGTAATAGCTCCAGAAGGCTTTCAAAGAATTATTTATCCGTACACCAGCCTAGTGAAGCATACAGTAGTAGCCTCTCTGACCGGTAAGTCACTTGATTTGATCTATGGTGATTGCCTCAGGGCCTTTAGAGATTTATAGAGTTTAGAGCTAGAATATTCCAATATCTGGCAACATTGCCCCGATGGGCTTTCAAAATAGAGGGGGAAGAGCTCATAAAAGGCTAAGAAAGGATGCAGACGTCTTTTGAAGGCAGTTTTTAGGCTCACAAATGGCCATTGTCATAAAGCAAACAATGGGGTTGATTTGAGTAAGCGTCAGAAGACATTGGAACCACAGCCTGGGACCAGTGAGCCTTCAGAGCTGCCGGGGCAGAGCAGAATCGTTCTGCGACCTTGCCACACGTGGTCAGGATGTGTAGGCTTTATCAGCAGCAGTGAGTGGGGGAGAAAAGCATGCAGACCTGAGCCATTCACTGCACGCTTCGTGTTGGAGTAACTGCTTTCCATCCTGGGAGGAGAAAAAATTCATTAAGTTTTATCAAGAAAGCAGATAAGGAAAACGCATCCGTTACCTGTTTGTAGTGCAAAATGGAAATTTCCTCTTATATTTTTTGTTGGATCATAATAGCCTTTCATTGAAAAATAACAATGATATTTACCCAATCAGTCCAAGACTTTAAGGGGTAGTAGAATCAGAAAAAAGTTCCTGTGACATTAAATTTTTCCACTTTCCACCCTTGACTCCTGTATATCAGGGTCTTTAATCATTAAAACATTACGCCTCTTCTCATCCTTTATTTCCTTCATTCATTTGATTACACTTGGAATTTTGCAGCCACATTCCTACGAGTGTATATTCTCAGTTTCAAGATGCTCTGCCTTCCCCAGCCTGGTGCTCTGTTTTCTTCCTTCCTCTCTGCATAGCCACCTCCAGTACCTTAGGGCCTCGTATGGAGATGAGATGTGTGATAGCTGCGCTCTGGTAATTAACATGCTAGTTTGAGGTTATAAAATACACATTTGAGAAAGGCCAGGGATTTCCCCTGAATATCCACTAACTGCTTGAAGTGGCGTTTGCTTTCTGAGTTGGTGTTTTGTTCTTTGTGACTGCAGCATCCTGGAGCCCCGGGAAGGATGTTTTGAAGCCTCCGAAGTAACACTGCTGCAGACCATGAGCAAGACCGAAGGAAGCCCAGCCTGCGCGGGTGATCTTGAAGCACGGATGTTTTCGGTAAGTCATCTGAAAGACTTGACATTTATTAGCTTTAAATTTCATAAAGGAGCATTTATTTGGTGCTGTGGGCCATCTTTCAAGTGCAGAGCTATTTCTCTATAACCCAGGTCACAAGACCTGGGAGAAAATGAGTAGGGTCAGAGCCCAGTGAGCAACAGAGTAACAAAGGAGAATTCCTTTGTGGTTAGGAAACAAGCAAACAACATACAAACACAACTAACAGCCAACAAAGTGTGCATATATTTTACATGCATTTCCCTGAAAGTGGAATATATAAAGGATTAATCAATCATCCAAGAGGAAACATTGCATCTTATGACAAATTTGCTAGCTACCCTTTTGGGGTGGACAAGATGAGAAAGATTGGAGTTTGCAAGTTTGTTCAACAGATGCTTACAGAGTAACTTTTTGTTTTACAAATAGGGTATAATGTGGTAATTTGATACACGTATACAGTGTGTAATGATCAAATCAGGCAGTTGGCATTTTGGTCTCCTTAAATATTAATCATTTCATTGTGTTGGGAATCTTCTAATTCTTCTCTCTTAGTTCTTTGTAAAATAAATAATACATTGTTTCAAGATGTAATTTTCCTACTGTGCTATAGAATGCAAGATCTTATTTTTCTAGCTGTAATTGATCTTTCTTGTTTGCTTTTTGCAATATTAGGGTTTGACCCTAGGGCTTAGCCATTGAACTACACCCCCACCCACTGTTATTTTGAACCTGACAGGGTCTACTAAATTGCCCAGTCTAGTCCTGAACCTATTGTTCTGCTGCCTCAGCCTCCCATGCTTGTGTGGCTGTTGGAGATTAAACCTCAGGCCTGGAGCATGTGGTACCACATCTGGTTTATAGGCATGTACTACCACATCTGGCTTATTCTAAGGAACTGCTAACATGATTAGAACTCAAACACTCCAAAATATAAATGGTTTTATAAAATTACAAATTATATACTCAAACACTGTGGACTTCCACGAACATTTTATCAGCTTCATCCCTGATATTTTCTGGGAAGTGAGCCTGCTAATGGAACCCAGTGCATTCTTGACTATCTTGGTGATCTTTAGAACTTCCATTGGAGTGACCCACTTGTAAAAATGCGAGCACATAGCCAGGCATGGTGGTTGGGGCACAGCTGTAATCAGTACTTTGGAGGGATGAGGAGGGAGGATTGTAAATTTGAACCCAGCTTGAGCTACTTAGCAATTTAGGGAGACTGCATCTCAAAATAAAAACAAAATTTTAAAAAAGGGCCGAGGATGTAGCTCTGTGCAAACACCCTGGGTTCACTCTCCAGTGAAGAAAGAAAAAAAAAGGAAGAAAGAAAGAAAGAAAGAAAGACAGAAAGAAAGAAAGAAAGATAGATTGATTTCATGTCTCAGTGATCTCTTAGTCTTCTTTCACTTTAGAATTCAGTGCCCTGTAGTGAAATTAACGATGCCCCTTAATTTTTGCCCAGAAGTGAAGGGGTGACCTTGGCATGTCAGGGTGAGTGAAGTGCCTGCCTGTGGGCCCCTTCTCCCTACTGCACCCATCTTTGGGAAGCAGGACTTTCAGAGTTTGTGGTTAATAATTCATTTGCGTGCAACACTGAAAAATTAGGCTGTGTCTGTTATGACTGTTATATTCAAATCAGCAACATAGGTTCCTTCTAAATTATGGTCCTTTCTCTTTCCAAGGAGCATCTAACTCTGTCCTTCCCTTATTGTCGGTCACAACCCCCCCCATCCCTGTGTTTTGTTTTACATTGAGCATAATTTATTATTTTTCATTCTTACAAAACATCTCCTTTTTGGAGCGGAGCTGTGAGCAACACTTGAAATGATGCTTGGATGTCACTCTCCATAGCAGCTGGCTGGCTGTCTCAGAGTGGTGCATTATTTGGGTTTCAAAACAGCATTTTTTCTCTCTTACAAATGTTAAATTACGAAGTGCAGGAAACCACATGAATGCGGCAGAGTGAAAATGCAGACGCAGTGTTATCTGGAAATGCCAGCTTCATGACTCTATCGGCGAGCACGTCCTCCCTCCAGGGGTCCGGGCAGGCCTCTTCGCCTGCTTGGCCTTCTAGCCCTTGTCTTGATCCTCACTTGTGCCCACACTGTGGCTGCCTTGTCTCGGAGAATCGGGAGGGTTTGTTAAGGCAGTTGCTGTCTGCATCCAGATCCTGCTGGACCCTCATTCCCAGGTCCCCGCAGTCCTCTGGGACTTTACTTACTGCCTCATCTCTGTCAACATCTGGAGCAGCTGCATCATAGAAAAGCTCCTGCTGTGTGCTACTGTATGGGTATTTGCTCTCACCCTGTCTGGGTTGCAAACTGCTTCAAGAGAGGAACCGGGTCACAGACCCACACTCCCCCAGTGGGGTCTGGTCACACCCACACCTGCTGCTTCTCAGTCACCTGGCTGGCATGTTTCTTAAAGGTGAGCGTCTGTGACAGTCTGCTGGATGAACCAGAATTTCAGGGGAAGGAGAGACAGGAAACTCACCCCAGGTAACTCCTTTGCACCCTGAGGTTTGAGAACAACCTCCTGAGGCTAATTCTGAATCTTCTTTGCCTTCTCACCCACAGCAAGAGGTACAGGGCTGAGCACATGGTAGGTGCCCAGGAAATAGCTGCCTATTGATCTAAGCAATGTCAAAAGCAAAGGGTTTACATTCACTCTTTGACAGTCTAGGCTTTTCGGGATGGGAAGTCAGCATAATCTTTGAACTTTTACGAACCCAGTTTTGTCTACATCGGTAAAGTGTTCCCCAGGCCAGAGGCTCTTTGAGAAACTTTCCTTTCATGTCTCTTTCTCCTCAACCACTGATCTGTCCCTTGCACTGGCAGTAGTGTCTGACACGGGCTGGTGGGGGCATGTTGCCCTGGGGAAGCTGGATGAGGGCCACAGGAAGGGAGAAAGATCTGAGCAGGGAGCGGCGCTGTGGCGAACTCCAGCTCCACCCTTCGCTCCCGAAGCCCCACCTGCTGCCCTTGGCAGGTTATTCTGAGCGGCATTTCTTTTAGCCGTTAGAACTTGCAGGGTGTCATTTCTCCTGGCAGGAGAGTGGCCTTGTTGCAGAAAAGGAGAAAGTCGAGGAGCAGCAGTCGCACATCAAAGCGCCCACGGCGCAGCGGCAGATGCAGGAATTGAATCTGATGTTCACAGGCTGCCCTGGTGACGCATGACGCCTCTGTTCCTTCTCCGTTTGCTCTGGCAAGGACAGATGTGACCTCAGATGATCCACGAGGGATTTGGGGGACATTGCTGCAGGGTCCAGCTCTCCTGGTGGATCTTATAGTCAGTTCAAGCTGGGAAGCAAACGGAAGGGCTTGTAGAAGCTTAGCCAGCCTGTAACGGAGCACGTGGGGACATGGAGGCCTGGGTCACTGGGGCAGATGACCATTATCTGACAAGGCAAATTCAGTTTCTTCTCCTGTCTCCTATGCATAGAACACTTCTGCGAGCTGTTGTGTGAGCATTTTCCCCCACAGACCAAGCACAGCAGCTGCAAGTCCTTCAACTCAACTCAGGGCCAACACTGTCTACCGGGGTGTGTGTCAGATCCCACAGGCTGAGCGCTCAGTGCCACAGCTGCCTTCCACTCTGAAGCCAAGCTTAAGCTCCGTGCTGTTTCGCTTGTGCTTCTGACCAACCAGCTGTCCATGCGGGCTCCCATTTTCTCCCTGGGGTGGAATGAATGTTCCAGAATGGCTCATGAGACGCAGACACACACTCAATACATTCCCCAGTGTAATATAAAAGATGCTGCCAGGTGCCGAGGTGTATGGGGTGAGGTGGAGAAGAAAGCATGTGGAGCTGCCATGCCCCTTCCAGATCTCCACCCTTCTGGCACATGTGCTCCAAGCTCTGCTGTTTTGGGTTCCTCTGGAGACAGAAATGGCAAAAGCACTGGACGTCTTTGACCAACTCAGCCTCCAGCTCCCCCAGCTCCCCCGAGGTGGGGGGAGACTGAAAGCCCAGCTTCTGCATCTGCCTTGGTGTCTCCTGTGTTCCCTTCTCCCTTCTGAAGCTGTGGGGTGCTTGGCCTTCTGTCAACTCATGGGCCATCCAGAGAGAACCAACCATTTGGTTCTAAGGGTTCTGGGAGTTGTGTGCCGGGAAATGGAGACAAAGACCAAATACAAATATAGATACAGATGCTACCCTATCACAGACACCAAACCTATTTGAAATATTTGGCTACCCTTTTTTTTTTTCTTTGATTATTACTTAGTCACAGTTTTCTTTGGAAAAGTTGTGCCAGCCTTGAGCTCTGTGGTGTGAACAGACTGATACGAACAAGGGCTGGGAAAGGATCTTGTAGATCTTCGTTGTTTTTCTAGTGCTTGGGATCAGACCCAGAGCCACTTTCTGCCACACTGGGACAGCCCCAGCCCCTTCACCTCTCCATTGCAGCTTAACTTCAGGAGTTTGAGAAAGGGGGAAAGAGGCATGTAACAGTAGATTCTTCTCTTTTCAGCTAAGTGAAGGAGCAATATCTTATAGTTTCAAAGCCCACAAAGGCAAATGAGAATTCTACTTTGATTCCTTTGTGTTTGATATGGAATAAAAAGCACTAAAGTGTTTACACTTGTTTGGCAGACTTGGCACATGGGAAGCTCTATTGTTCTTAGTCTTGACCCCCTTCCTCCCTTTGCTAGATCCCTTCCCCATCTCTAAACTCTGCCTCCCTGTTTCCTACCATCCATCCTTTATTTAACTCTATATTTTGTACTTCTCATATAAGAGCAGCTATGTGATATTTAACTTTCTGGGTATGATTTATTTTACTCAACATTATGGTTTCCAGGGGCTTCTGAACATGTGCTCTGTGGAGCTGTGCTTAGATTTCCCTCTGCATCTCTCTGTCCGGATCTGTGTCCGGAGAAGGTTGTTTTCTTTTGCTGGAGAGAAGCACACAGGTTGTCAGCTACAGAAGAGAAATGTACAAGCGTTTGCCTAAGGGTCTCTGCACCTTTGTTGAAGTCTGTTAGGTGGAGAAATAACCAAGGACAAAATGAAATAAATTGTAAAGCACGGAATTTTTTTTTTTCCTTCTAATTGTTGGCTTTTCTAATTTGGAGGTACTTCGTGGTCCACGGAATATTTTCTTCCAAGAATCTGTATTTCCTTATAAGTAGGAAAGGACAAAGAGCATTTGTCCAGTTAGAAACTGTCACTCGCATCGTTTAACACGAGGTATCCGGGAGGTCTGCGTGATTTCCAAACCGCCACCTAAATTCTAGGCAATCAGACCCTCTGCTTTGGGAAGCAGAGGCGAAGCGGAACCGGAACAGCTCTTCTGCCTCCGCAGTGATTAGAAAGGTCCCGGAGCCTTCGCTTGAGGCCCGAGTCCTCACACCCCTCAGGCAGCGTTCCATGAAGCCATACCCCACATGCCTGCTGTCAAGCGTGCTAGCTCTCGCTCTTCTCACTGATGCTATCTCAGGCTCACAACTGCAGCAGGCTTTCTGAAAAGCTGTGTGGTTTGGACAAGTTGTGAGCGAAACCACACCAGGTCAGGAAGTGCAGTGGATTTTCTGACAGCAGGCACGGGTGAAATAGATGTTGAATTACATGGTAGGTCCCCTTCTTTGGGGTGACAGCTGAGAGCTTTGGAAGGAGGGTTTTGCTGTGGATCCAAAGAAATCAAACCACCGCGTTTGCTCAAGGTCTCAGGGAAAAGGGAAAGCAGGGCTGGACTTTGTTACTGCGCATGCTCTCTGCGTGGCATCCTCCATCCACCATCTTGGCGTTTGGACGCTGCCCTCCTGGGTAGAACTTTCTATCTCTTCAGAGTCGAGACTCAGGTGTTTCCAACCTCTTCCCAGAGTGTTGCAGTTGGAAGTCGTAAAGACACCTTCAATTTGAGTCTAAACCTAATCGTGTAATTATATTACCTCCCTTGCTGGACTCCTTGTTTGAAGACAAGATTGGCTGCTGGCACCATTCTGCGACTCAGAGAGTTCAGACCGTGGTGGTCGTGGAGTTTTGAATATCTGCTCCGTTCCCTGGTCCCTACGCTTTCTGGTCACAGCATCCCTTGCATGGGTTATTATGGCAGCTTCCAAAAAAGTAATCTTGCCTTAAGTTTTTTCTCCCTGAATTCCATAAATTCTGCGATTTTGAGAATTATATTCTGAAAGAAAGAGAGGGCCTGATTTAATTACTGTCATGCTTAAAAACCCTTGGAAGCATATGGAAATAATGGGAAAGAGTTTGTTATTGAACATTTAATATAAAATTCATGTTTTAAAATGGCACGTATACATTGATGCAGAGATATAACAGAAATATATGCCAGTCAATAAAGACTGGAAGCAATTAAGATAAAAATGAAGTTATGTATAGTATTAGCGTGGTCCATACTTTGCTTTTAAAAAAATAGCCATTGATATTTTCCCTAGTGATGAATGAATATGGTGAAGTGAAAGGAAAATTTAAAAGGCTTTTGTCTTCCCACAAGAGCCGTGGATGTAAGAGCACAGCAATAGAAGCACAACAACGTTGTAGCCACGCAGTTCATGGCAGCAGTCTACATGTCCATCCCCGGACGAATAGATAAAGATATATCGATAACTAGGAGAGTACTGCATTTTAAAGAAAGATAAATCCAAGACATCTGTAGGAATATGGAAAACTCTTGAAAACATAATGTTAAGTGAAATGAATCAGGCACACAAGCTTAAATACCATGTAGTCTTCCCTCATTGGAGGTACTCAGAGTACAATAAACAAACAGCAAAAGACTGATGAAAGGAAATAGGGAAATAGATCTTTTGCAAATGGGAGGACCAGGAGAAGGGCACAGAAAAAGACGGAAGATGTGTCATGTACCTGTACCAGCTCTCCACAATGAATGTGAGTACATGTATCACTCCCTCCGATGAATGGAAATGCTGTGTACTGAAAACCTGTATAAATAAAATAAAACTTCTAAAAGCAGTTGTGTTAGCTTTGTATTCCATGTAGGAGTCAATGTGGATCTCAGTGCAGAGCCTTCAGGATCCCTGGGGGTGCAGTCACTGAAATCTCATCTCTTCTAGAGTCCCACACTTTCACTTTCTCCACACTCCCTTTCTGTCCTTTCCATATATACTATATAATTTAATGACTGTGCAATTCTTCATGTTAGTTCTTTTGTGTAATTCTATTTCATTACCTGGTAAACTCCTACTCAGTTCATTGAGGCCTAATTGAAATGTCCCCTCTTCCTGCATTACCACTGTTGTACGACACTTCCTTGTTTATTGTACTTATTTCTCGGTGGATGAAGTTAGAGATTGGAATGTTTTAAGCCTCCTGCTTCCCAGTATTAAGGTCATTGCTGAATATAATGTAACTTAGCAAATATTTATGGGAAGTAAGAAGAAATGCACAAATAATCTTTCCAGCTGAGGTATTGCACATTTTCAATAAGCTCACTGCTAATCAGTACTTCATAAGAAATATAAATAGTGATGTTTCTGGCCAAAGAACTCTTCTGAAAGTGGCTGGATTCAGGATCATGTCATTTAAGCTAAACTACCCGAGGAAACCTTCGGCATTCGGAAACTTGAACATCACTTCAGTTTCTCTGTGGCCAGATTTGTGAAGCTAACTAGAAATTGCTTTTTTAGCCGTTTTGTGGCATGCATAATCATATTGGCCAAATCAGAAATCCAAATTAGTGACACATGCGGTGCTGGCAACATTATGTGAATATGTGATTTATTTTTTCCTTAAGGGAATTTAAAAAGTCAAGACTGGATAACATTAAAGGATTGATGTAACATTTTCGATTCCGAAAGGCTATTCTGCTCTAGGAATATGTTTGGGTGCTCCCCCCATTTCTAAAAATTCCGTTTGGCTAAAATCCCAAAAGAGACAAAAAATTCTGGCTTATATAAATGAAAAGTCATCTCCAAAATTAATTTTGGTTCTTCAGATGTTCCTTTTCAAAGGGAAGAGTAGGATGTTTTTAAATATCACACGTTAAAAATGCTACTAGATACATCATTGTGTACAATTGTCAATGAGGATTTGAAATGGTTTTCATGGAGATTAGTATCTGAGGCATGTTCTTTGTGTTTTCAGTTAATATTTTACTATTGGGGAAGTTCATTTGCTACTATCTGGTATTTTATATTACATAACATGGACTGTACATGACCAGGTACATATATAATGCTTTTCCTATTAGTGCTTTAGCTAGCATTGTAACAGAATTTCATTTGGAGATTTGCCACTTTCTTTTGCATAATATCTTTACCCACCCTTTAAGTTTTCTATCTATAAAACTGTGAGAGTAGTTGAATTCTCATTGCAATGAGACATCATCAGTCTGTAGCACTTGTTGATTGCCTTCTGACTTGGAAACATGAAATATCATGCTCCTTTTCAGCGTTTCAGGTAAGTTGATCCTTGTCTATTTTTCACAGTGAAGAACCTTCATAAATTCCTCCCTTTTCTGTCTTCAGCATTGAGTTCAGTGACACAGCTGAACTCCCCTTGGATTGTGGGGAAGAGTCAGGAAATGCACCGTGGTCAGGTCGAGGTGAAGGACACAGTGGAACCTCTGGTGCACTGCCCATGGGCCTTGCGCTCTTCCGAGCTGGTGCTGATCTTTTAGCAGGACTTACTGACCGCTGTTCTCTACTGTGAGCTGGAAAGCATCCTAAACGCCAGTGTCAGGACCTCGGGAGGCAGCAGACCAGTGTGGGTTTCGTTTCAGCTTCAGCTGTGCCCGATAGAGCAGGTGCTTATCTTCAGCTGCCCCCTGCAGACTGTCTTCATGGGCCCATGTGGTGATGTTGTGGCAGGAGTGTGAGGCTGTCTGGTGTTGGTTAGCATAGGCCGGCACGTCAGGAGTGGAGCTGGGGATGTTGCTCGGTGGCAGAGCATGCTGAGCATGGACAAGGCCCTGGATTTCATCCGCAGGTCCCACCAAAGTGTGAGTAATAGCAGCTTCAACTAGGAAGGGTCTGAGAAAAAAATGAACTATTCATGAAATGTGAAGGATCTATATTTAGAACAGACTACCTTGATAAATCCCAAACTTTTGTTCTGTTTTGTGCTTTACTGAGGTAGAGTTGAAAAATAAAATTGCATATGTTCAAGGTGTACAGTGTGATGCTTTTATACATCTATGTCTTGGAAAATGTTTACAATAATCAAGTTGTTTAACACATTCATCCCTTACATAGTTAAGGGGTTTTTTTTGGGGGGTGGTAAGGACATTTAAGATCCACCCCTTCATAAATTTCAGGTATGCACTATACCATATTATTAGGTACTGTCCTTGTGCCATATCCCTTGACCTCAAAGTTTTAAAATCCAGCTCTGAGAAACCAGTTACAGCCACCATAGCTTTTTAAAAAGTAGTATGTGAGTGTATTGTAATTGTTGAGTACAGTTGTACATTGTTAGGTGACAAGGTTGGGTACGATGTTTAGTTTAGGACCACAGATTCTTCAAGCAAGCTTCTAGAATTTGAAGACAAATATAGTGTTTTATTTAACCAATATAGGTATCAGGTCATCTACCCCAGAAATAGGGAAAAAAAAGACAGTATCCACTACAGCTGTTGTAAAATTACCTGAGCAAATCTACCCCAAAGTATTCTAAAAATGTTAGTTTGTTATGTGTTGTTTCCTGTTATTGAGTTACTCAGTTCACAATAAAAAGTTTCCAGGATTTATCTACTTATCTATTCATCGACTCTGGTATTGGCTTGAGCCCCAGTTCAGAGCACTGAGCTACTGTTGCATCCATTTTTATTTTATTGTAATTATTTATTTTGAGACAGGGTCTCTCTAAATCACTAAGTTGCCCTGGCAGGGCCCCTCCTTGGAATTCTCCTGCTTCAGCCTCCCAGAGTGCAACACCATGCCAGGTCTCCAGCATCTATTTTGTTCTGAGCGCCTCCTTCAGACTTAGGCTATCTATATTTTGTCCTTGGGACAGGAAGGTGAAATTGTACATGAGCTGAGTTAGGGGAGGCAGCAGTGCTGAAGGCACACCATGCAGTGAAAGGCCTGGTCTCTGTGAGTGTGTAGGAAGCGCTTACAGACACAGAAGAATGGCCTGGATTCCACCTACCAAGAGCTGCAAGGTGTTCTGGGAGAAGAGAATGGGCGGAACCTTGTGGAGACAGGTATGGACCAGCTTGGGTCCCGTGTAAGGTGTGTGAAGTGGAATCAAGAGCAGTTTGGTGGGAAGATGGGTTAATCACGTAACGGAGTCATTCCTGGTGCCTTCAGTGGATTCATTTCAGGGTCCCCTCCGCCATGGTCTGCAGGTCTGCAGGCCCCCAGCTCCTTGTATAAAACAGCATAGCATTTGCATACAACCTCTGCATCCCTCCTGTATACTGTAAATCATCTTTATGTTGCTTTTGTATGTATAAAAATATAAAATAGTTATACTTATTTTGGGGAAACTATAAGGAAAAAAGTCTGTACATGGTCAGACGCATGCAGGCTTTCTTCCCGCGTATTTTATAATGTCGTATTGGCGGAAACCTTGTCTGTGGAACCCACAGACACAGGGGCCTCCTGCAGTGAGGATAACAACCGATGTGCACTATGGATCGTGGTTTCCATGGGGCACTGTGGGGGTGCTTTACATAAATTCCCTCTGTTCACAAGCCTTGACCACATGGCTGTCCCATTTTGCAGGCAAGAAAACTGACTTAGTCTCATACTCAAGGTTGGGATTGTTTTAGGTGGCAGAAATCCTTTGAAGGTTTTTAGAATGGGAGCGGGTCGTCATCAGACTGATAGTGAGTTACTTAGCTGCTTTGTTAAAATCTAAATTCCCAGTCGTCGGAGACACATCCTACACCCTCTTGGGTTCTCCAGAGAAGGTGTCTAGACCGAGTACTGGTGGAGTCTGTTTGTAAAGCTTCCTGTTAAAACTTGGGAAATACTATTTGTATATTTTCTTTTTTAAAGGGGAGTTAAGCTAATTAATTTATTATGACTTTCTGCTTATGTGTGTTTCATTCCCTATGATCCTCACACAACATCTGATGGAGAGTTTATTGGCGAGGCACCCTGAGACAGCCCGGAAGGGGTCAGGCTCGGATCTCACGCCAGCCTCTCACCTGTGTTCTTCCCTCACCCCTTTTCCTCCACTGAGACATTGTTATTTCCTGGCCTCCTCTCGTGTTTTCTCCCACTGGTTTAAGTCCACTTTGCTACCCAAGGACCCTGTTGCTTTCAAGGAAACTAAAGGCCTTCAAAGACCTAATCTCCTTTGCAGAGGTTGATGAGAAAGAAATTGTTTTCAGCTATCCTTAGGACCAGTGTTCTAACAGACACTGCTGGCAGGTGGCCATTTGTAGGAGCCCATCAAATTAGCCACTCATCTAAGCCCAGTGTCCTGCACGGGGAAAGCCTGCAATGCAAATGCCCTTCACAGCAAATAGAATTCAGGAGTGAGTGCATAGCAGGAACCTTAGATATTTAAGGTGAGCACTTTGCTTCTTCCATCTGATTGAACCCAGATTTATTACAGCTCTAAAAGACACATGGTACCAAGCAGAGCGGTGTTTGCTGCCAAAGGCTGCCTGAAATTCGGAATCAGATTTCATGAAAGAGGAAGTTTGTTTCCAGCTGTCATGGGTCATGGCCATTTGAAATCATGAACCTATAATATGTAAATTCAACACAAATCTGCATTTTTTAACTTGACAAAGTTGGTGTGGTTACCTGCGCTGAGCCATCGGTTATCTGGAAGATTTTCTAAGATACCAAATCAGCTTAATGCATTAAATCAGGAGTTGTGAATGCCTGGCTCCAACACTGGTGTCGATTTTCAGGGGCTTAGCTCACCTGCAGCTGTGCCCACTTGGCAGGAATGGACGTGGTCACCTTTCCTGTCCTGATGAGCAGTCGAATTAGCCCCATCCAGGGAGCTACCAGCACTTACTCTCAGGGACCCGCCTGCCAGCCACACACTCCACTTTGAAAACATCTTTAACATGAAATTTTACACATATGTGTTTACATCTGAAGTAGGTATGAGGTTTAGTTAATAAACACAGTGAATGTTTAAATAAAAAGAATTACAGTAAAAGACACATTGTCATTATTCCCCTTGAAAATATTTCCATCCCTTGGAGCATGCTTTTCTCATCACTCTTGCCACTTTCTGAAATAGCTTAAGGTTTACATTTATGGCAAATTCTGTCAAAAACATTACAGTGTGTCTTCCTCCACCTGACTTATCAGATCGGGCATCCCTGACTTCCAGCTCTTCCCCAGAATCAAATTATCATGCGCTGGACACATTTTCCTTCAGCTCAGGATCTCAATCCAGCCGTGACAGCCCTGCTAGAGACTGTTGGGAAAGAGCACTTCCAGAACCACTTCACAAGTCTGAGAACGATGAGATAAGTGTGTTCGAAGGGAGGGAAATTCATGCCCATGTGGTTTTTTGCTAAAATATTTTTTAAAAACTTAAATATTTACTGTACTTTTCGTCAGACCTCACATGTATACTTCGACTCTTGGTCTCCAAAGGAAATCAGTTCTAGGACCCCTCTGATATACCATAATATGTAGATACTTAAGTCTCCTATGTAACATGGTGTAGCATTTCCATAGAACCTAGGTCTATCCTCCTGTATATTTTAAATCATCTCTACATCACTTATACTATGTAACACCACCTCAGGGGTGTGTGCATAGTTGTGACCCTGTGTCATTGAGGAAATAATGACAAACAAGCTGTCTGAATGTGTTCACTCCATGTACGAATTTTTTTTTTTTTTTTTTT
>PVIR01033990.1:0-17516 GCA_004026965.1 Petromus typicus
GAATAATGGGAAACCAGGCTTAGTAGTTAGGAACAGGTAACACTGATTACACAGTTCAGTTACTAACTCCAAGGAAAGACTCACCGAGACAGGTTTTTGCAAAGCAGTTCACATTAGAAAAAAGAAGACAGAACTCTTATTTGAATCTAATAATGGGTACACAAGATCTAGGTTAGCTATGGAAATATAATTGTTTAGCATTTACTAAGCACATATTACCTGAAAGAGGCCCTGGACAAATTATAAGGGAGACAAAGATAAATTCTTTAGTAGATACCACTTTTGTAGAATTCACAATCTGTTTTTTAGTAAATCAATCTGGGGGCTATAACTAAAACTCACCCTAAGGATACAAACAGAAATAGCTGCCATCTACTGAGTACAGAGTATGAATAAGGAAAAGTTCTTAGTTTTTATCATGATTTAAAGTAGCCTACATTAAAATGCAATAAGGTGCATATAATATCACTTATTTTACAGATGAGCAAATAAGACTCAGACAGGTTAAAGTGACATTGGTCAATTTCACATGGTCAGTAAATGACTGACTAGGATTTTTAAATTGTGAAATAGATAATATTTTATGTATGTATCATGATCACACTCAACATTGACAATTGGTACCAGTATATGAAATGGCTTGATTCTCATTTTTTCCCATTCTCCTACCCACCCTACAACCCCCACCCCTACATACAAAAGTTTTGTTTCTTTTCTTTTATTACCATCAGTTTTCTCTTTCCCCTTACTTACCTTTACCCCATTACTCTTTGAATAGTTTCTATTTTACAATCTCTAACATACATTGTAGAACTCATTTACATTTTCAGTTTATCATATCAGAGAAAAGATATGGTACTTACACATCTGACTAGGATTTTTGCAAGCAGGGTGCAGATGGATTTGAGAGAGTGCATTTGACAGTTCCAGCAGGGGAATGAAGCTATCCTTGAACAATGTTCTTTGGTTTGGGAGTGCTTTTAAGCTTAGAAATGCTGCTTTCTTTAATGGAGTGAGTAGCTCTCAAAAGATCAATATGACCAGGAAAATAATTAAGGAACAAAGTAAAGAATTGATCAAAGGAGTCAGGCAGATAGATCTTACAAACATGGAAAGGGATGTAGAAATGGAAGGAGATAGAAGAGAGGAAGGTGAAGGAAAAGCAAAAATAATTAACATGTTGTATTCATGTACCAGTACCTCATGATAAATGTAATCACTGTGTACTACATACATGTGCTAACAAAAAATTAAAATTCAAAAAATTTCCCCCAGAAGAAAATGTGAGTAGTGCCTGATGAATCAGACTTGAGATGGTTGGAATAAAAAGCAAATCTATGGGAACCCCCCCCCCCGCTCCAACACACACACATACCAGGTGGGTAAAATTGCAAATACTTGTTTATTAGTGTCTATGGAGAACTGACTCCAGGAGCATCTATAGATACCAAAATCTATGAATATTCAAGTGCCTTCTACAAAATGATACAGTATTTACATATAATTGCACACATCTTCCTGTGGTCTTTAAGTTATTTCTACTCTATGTATTCTGTTGCTGGAATGAAATAGATGATATACACAACATAAAAGAGAAAAGATCTGTTTGGCTCATGGTTTCACAAATGTCATAGTTGGTTGGCTCTAAGGCAAATACATTATTGTAGAAGGATATGCCAGAGGAAATTGCTTAACACTTTGCAAATGAGAAGCAGAGAAAGTCAGAACAAGAGATGTGCCCTCCAAGGCATGCCCCAAGTGACCCACCTCCTCCTACTGTGTTCCATCTCCTAACAGCCAATGCAGCTGAGCTAATCAGTGGTTTGATCTGTTGATGAGCTCAATGCCCTCTTATCCAGCTACCTCCTCAAACTCCTATCTCTGCACCCAAAATTGTTAGATCTAAGCCATAACATTTATAATTCCTTTTTATTTTTTATTTATTTTTTTATTTAACTTTTTTGAGACAAGGTCTTGCTTTGTAGCTCAGGTTGGCTCTGAACTCACTATACAGCCCAGGCAAGCCTGGAACTCACAGCAATCCTCCTGCCTCTGCCTCTCGAGTTCTGGAATTACAAGCATTAGCCACCATGCCCAGCACTGTGGTATGTGATGCCAGGGATTGAACTCAGGACCTTGCACTTGTCAGGCAGAGGCTGGAACCATTGAGCTCAATCACATTTATAATTCTCACAGCTCACATTTATAATTCTTAATGCAATATGAATATTATGTAAATAGTTGTATTGTTAGGAGACAAGGAGAAAGAATCTCTGCAAGTTCAGTACAGATTCATTTCTTACTTAGTAGGTGTATCAGAATTATAGAATAGCAGTTTATTTTCAGGAATCAGACATACATAAAACCTTCTTTGTTCATTTTCAATCCTTTGATCCTTCTCTTCATTCTTCTTCCTTTCCCTGATTCTTATGTCCAGGAATCTGCCTTCTTACTTTCCTTTCATGTCTCCTTTATTTGATTCCTTTGATTTGTACTTTAGGTTAATCAAATAAGAGACAGCATGATATTTAGCTTTCTGAGTCTAGCTTGTTTCACTAAGCATTATGGTCTTGATTTGTGTCCATTTTCATGAAAATGACACGATCTAGGTTCTAGCAGAAGAGCACAGCAACTCATACACCATTGGCAGTGGAAACAGTCCTCCTCTATCAGAGGTGGTCGTCTTCTTCAACTGAGTGAGAAGCTTTGGGAAGGATGCACATGGAGCACATGGGAGGAAGCGACACCCATCTAGCCAGCCACATCAGCTGACTCAAGCCTGGCAGTCAATGGGGAGATGGATGTCATAGCCAGATCACCCTTACAGGCGTGATTTCATTCTTCTTTATGGCTGTGTAATGTTTCTTTGTGTACATCCATCACACTTTCTTTATTCCTCTGTTAATGGGCATGGAGGCTCTTTGTAGTACTTAGTAATGATGAATTGTTTTGCTGTAACCATAGGAGTTCATGTTTCACTATGGTATGATGAGTAGCTCTTTTTTTGATTTTTATGTACACTAGGCATGAAACTGGTATCAAACAAGGATGAACACAGGACTGCCATCTGCTCTGCTTAACTGATAAAGAACAACACTACCAAAGAGGTATCTCTTTGTCCATTGCCAGGGGTAATGATGAGCTCTTTTGAGGGCATAGCTAAGAGGAATATAGATGAGTAAAATGAAATTCCTACTCTAATTTTTTGAAGTGTCTCCCTACTGATTTCTGTAAGAGCTGCACTTGTTCACACTGACACTAACTCCTTTCCCAGACATGCTCACCAGCATTCATTTTGTTGTTTTTGATGACAGCCATTCTGACCAGGATAAGACAGAATCTCAAGGGTGTTTCGATTTGGATTTCTTAATAGCTATATATGTTGGTTATTTTAAGGTATATATTGGTCATTGTTCTTTTAATAATCTCTATTCATTTCATTTCTTCACTTTTTTGATTGGGTAATAGTTTGGGGAGCTCCTTATATATTCTGGATATTAGTCCCCAACCAAAAGAATAGCTAGCAAACTTTTGCTCCTATTCTCTAGGTGGCATCTCCACTCTATTGGTTGTTTCCTCTGCCACGCAGAACCTTTTTAATTTGATGTAATCACACTTATTGATTTTTAATATTATTCTCAGTGCTATTAGGAAGTCTTTAAGTGTTTGCCTATTGTCTTACACGAGGGTCAAAGTTTCCATTTTTATACCTCTGTTTTTGATTCTTTTAAATTTTAATTTAGTAGGTAGTAAAAATAGCGATCTAGTTTTAGTCCTCTTCAAGCATATATCCAGTTTTCTCAGGATCTTTATAAAAAAGGCTATTTTTTAGCCCCTTTGTCAGAAATCAGATGATTGTGGATACAGGGGTTTTAAAAAAATCATTTTATTTATTTCATTAGTTTACATGTTTCATTTTAATGCTAGTACCACGTTGTTTTCATTACTGTAACCCATCTTAGTTACTGTCTTTGTCGATGGGACAAAATATCTGACACTGCCTATGTATATTTTTAACAATATACCCTCTATAACTTTCTAAACCTCTCCATTCACTACCCTTTGGAAGTTTGACACTAGGCGTATTCTGAACTAAGTAACATAAAGATAAGCCCTCAAACCAGACCAGTCAACCCAAATAATAACAATTCTTTGCAAAGGAGGTCACTTCTGCTTCTTCCAGCACTAGTACTTGGATCAAGGGCTGTTATTACAAGTCTACAAGTGAGCTGGAGAGCTGGTGAGACCAGAATAAGATAAAATGCCATAGACCTCATTGTTCTCATCAAGAACAAGCCATTTTCTTGAACCAAATGTCCCTGGATTGCTACAAGCTTTTGACTACTTTCCAAAGTTCTGAAAATTTGATTCTGCCATGTTTGCAATTATTTATTTACTTTACTTTTCTAAATGGTAGCATTTTGGAGTTCCTTAATACATTACATTCCCCAAATACCACCTTTTGTGGCCAATTTCATGTTTTTAGTTACTATTCCTTTTCCTAAAGGGAATCTCCCAAATCAGACAAGTATAAAGCCTCTTCAAGTTGAATTTGTCCTTACAAAGCACTGTGAACAATTGTAAATAGTCAGTCAAGACAAGAATGCAGTATAATAGAAGGAAAAAATTGAGATGAAGAAAGTAAGGGGAGGATTTAAACTAAACCATCACTAAATAACTGAACTTTCACTGGTAACGATGAACATTAGGGTGGTGCAGCTGAAAGAATACTTTAGGTCAAGATTAATAGGGGCTGGGGATTTAGCTCAGGGGTTCTATCACCTGTCTTGTAAGTTCAAGGGCCCAGATTCGATCCCCCAGTAACCACATACAATACTGGGTATGGAGACTCACTCTCAGCAGCAATCAGTACCACATACCACAGTGCCAGGTATGGTGGCTCATGCCTATAATCCCCGCACTTGGGAGGCAGAGGCAGGAGGATTGCTGTGATGTGAATTTGAGGCTGAGCTCAGGGCCAGCCTGAACTACAAAGTGAGACCCTGTCTCAAAAATAAAATAAAATAAATAGAAGAATAACAGAGCACATAGAGGGTGAGAAGCCGGCATTACATTTAGAAATAAGTAATTGAGCCACTTCAGCTTCAAAGATGAACACTTGGGGAGTGCTCAAGAAGATGAGTCAAAGGGTTAGGATGGGCCTTGAATACCCAGTTTAGAAGGTTTTGTAACAAGGTATATTGATTTTTTTAAATGTTATTTTTTCTCACCCTGCATGTTATTTTGCTCTTAGATCAGAACTTTACAGACTATCCTGTAAAATCTCTATGCCTGGGAGATAGCATTTTAGAACTTTATCTATAATCTCTTTGGATAACTTTCAAGTAATGGGCATGCTAATTCTGGAGTCAAAACAGACCACAAAAGAAGAAAGAGGTTTCTGTGACACAATTAGAGGAAAGAATAGATAATTACTCAGACCAAAAATGAAACAAAAAAATTGTAAGGTCTAATTTTTAGAACTGGGCAGGCCTCATAATAGCTGTTCACTTCTAATCATTCTCAAATAATAAATGAATAGAATAGTCAATGCTATTAGAATAATTTACTACTCATCAAGAATAATAAGTGAGGGGAGCAGGTTATTATTCAAATTTATCTCAATGTGGCAAAGAGGGAGGAAAAAGGAAAACTACTACTGTTCTTCAGTCTGGCACTGTTTTGTGCAGTGGCGGCAGGATTGCTGGGAACCGGAGGTGGCAGAGGAGAAGATAGAGCCAAATGTGCTTGGCCAGACACCAAAGTCAGCTGAAACAATGACAAATCCTCCTGGTTATTCCTGCTCCAAAAAGCAAAAGACTTCCTGCTTTACTAATGCATTTCCATCAGTGAACTGCATCTTCTTTCCATTCATATTTAGTTTATGAACTCTGCTGGCAAGAGGTACACCAGTCACCTGCAGATCATACACAGAGGTAGATGCTGCCGATAGCTCCTGGACACAGAGGGCTGTTCATTCATCAGCAACGGATTCAGAGCCAATCTCTATACCATTAGTTTAAGACACTGTAATGCTATGCAAATGTGATGCAGATGTGATTTCATTGTAATCTTTATCCACAACCCTGTTTCAAATACTCTCAGGGAAATCTGTGAAGTGACAATACACCCTGGGGTCCAACACTGAGAATGGGGATGAAGGGTGAGAAAGCATGACTAGGTTCCTGCCCATTCACCTGAGTTTTGTTCTGAACTGCCATTAGCAAGGCTACGAGTGGTATCACTGAGCACTGAGCTGAAGCCTCAGCAGTAAGGTTTTACAAAAGCTCCAGAGTGCATTCTGTCAGAAAAATCCAGAAACTGTCCCCTTCTTGCAGTTTGACTCTGTCAGTAGAACCAGCTTCCATCAGTACTGATGGCAAAGTTTTCAGTTGGTGACTTATTTTTCTACAATCCAATATGATGAGGCTGGGCTAGCCCAGCTGATCATTTGTTAAATAAATATTTTCTATATTTATATATTTATTAAATATATATGTTAATATATATATATTTGTGAAAGATATTTGTGAAATGTACATGTTAGATTTAGATATTTTCTATATATAATATATATGTATATATACATATATATGTATGTATGTATGTGTATATATATATACACATATATATACATATATGTGTGTATATATATATATATATATATATATATATATATATATATATATTTCTCATGGGGCCAATAAAGTTTTAAATCAGGAAGTAAATCATTTTATTTCCAATAGACTTATCTATTCAAAGTAACTCTTTAGATGTAATTTGCAGGAACAAAATGTTTTCTAGCTCTCTCCAACATCATCTAACCCAAAGGAGAATTATTAGAGTTCAAGAAATCTTTTAGCATCATGTTTCTGAAGTGAAATTCCTTTACAGCTTGTACTACCTTGGAATGTCTTTGCTCAATATTCAAACTCTGTAATATATTCATCTTTCCAGGAATTGTTGCCCAATAAAACATAAGATTCCAGGTAAGTCTAAAATTCAGATAAATAAATACTGTAGAATGACTATGTTCTAACTATTGTATGTGACATATTTATACCAAAATAAAATAATGTAAAGTGAAATTAAATTTACTAAATTTGGCAGCCCTGCAAAGGGGTCTGTGTTACAAGTATCTGTGTGGCTGTAGACGAAATGCTGCTCTGTATATATGATTAGGAACCTTTTATGGATATGTGTACGTTGTAGATTACTCACAAGCTTATTATCGAACATGTGAGAAGGTGAGTCTGTAAAGCCTGTTAAACCACTATTAATATGAGACTCATATTGTGAATAAAATACCAATAAATATGTATTATTCTAAAATAAATAGCACACACAAATGGCTCCAAACACAATATCACTTGATTCCTCACGCCATAATCAAATGACTTCATGCAAATGAAATGGCTTCGGTAGTTATCAGTGTAATGATGTTGTGAAACAGCCCTACTGTCAGGTAACCTTATCGTTTATGCACTTCTCAAAATGCCTAAAATGTCACACTAAAACACTTTTTAAATTAAATAATAACTTGCTATTTCTGAAGTGAGATGCCTGCTGAGTTTAAATCATTTTTAAAGAAATGAAGAAATGTTAGTAATTTTTCTGCAAAATTAGGTAGTTATCTGAGTCTGTGGAAGAAATACATTAACATACTTTAGGTTAAGCTAAATATTTTAGTAAATATCTAGTTACAACAATCACCATTTTCAAAAAAAACTTATGATTTTAAAGATAAGTCAAGGTTGAGCTACAGTGGCTGACTCTGTACAAATATTCAGGGAGATTTAAAATAAACTATGGCTCTCTATAGTATTTTTTGCTCTTTTAAAAATTCAGCAATATTGGCAATTTTTAAATTAATTAATCAATTTTATTGGTACATTTTATATATACATCATGGATCACAATTAACAATGAAAATTTGTACCATTATATGACATGACTTAATTCTCATTTTTCCCATTCCCCCTTCTAGCCGACAGCTCTCTTCCCTGTATATACATAACCTTTGTTTCCTTTTTTGCCATTGCATTTTTTCCCACACTATATACCCCTACCCTCCTTTACTATTTGAATATTTTCTACTCTAAAGTATCTATCATACACCCTAGAAATCATTTATATCCCCAATTTCTCATACCAGAGAAAAGATATAGTATTTACATATCTGTGACCTATCTATTTCACTTATGAAATGTCCTCAAGGTATGTCCATTTGAATAGTGGAACTTTTCTATCAAGTTCTAAGTCAAACCTCCAGTTTTACAAAATCACTAGATGATACACATGTTTTCCACATTAAAAGCGATGATTTTTCTGCCAATTAACTCTTCTACTCTGGTGAAATTCCTACAATTTAGACTAAGATGATAATATTGCGTGAAAAGAGCAGGGAGGTATTTGCAGTTATAACTTTCCTTCACAAAATATATTAAAGTAATAGATTCTAGGTGATTAGATATAGGCAAAAAAAAAAAAAAAAGTAATAGCAGAAGAATGTGCTGAAAGATCCAATGAGTTCAGTGGATGTGCAGAAGGAGACAAAGATGAGAACGCCGATGTTTGGTGCTCTCAGCACCATGAAGCTGGACAATACGTTGCCTGGGAAGACTCAGATACGTGGTTGTGCCGATTGTGCAGGAAGAAAGCACAAAAGACAATTTTTCCATTTTATATATTTTGCCTTGAATAAGGTGATTTTTCTCATGGTTATGTCACATTTTATTTTTATCAAAAGATGTATGACCTGATGTTGTGATATATGTAGACATAATGGAGTAATTATTACAGTCAAGCATATTATCTTACCTGTCACCTGGAATAGATACCTTTTGTATTTTTGTGTGGAAAAGGCATTAAAACTCAACTCTCAGAAATTTCTACTACATATTACAATATTACTAATCAAAGTCCTGCTATACATTAAATATTAATTTATTTATCCTGTACAACTGAAAATTCATCTATATAGTTCTAAATTTGCACTTTTGACCAGCTTTTATTTCTTCCCCCTGCCTGCCTGGGTAATCACCGTACTACTACTTTATTTTTATGTATTTGATGTTTTAAGTTGTATTTGTCATCCTATATATGGCCTATATCACTTAGAAAAAAATTCTTCATGTTCATCCATGTTTTTTCATATAACAATATTTCCTCTTTGGAGGGTAATATAGTGTGTGTATATGTACAGAAACATTCATCACTCATTGGGCATTTGGATTGTTTACATATCCTGATTATTGTGGATGGTGTAATAAGGAGAGGACAGCTATCTTCAAAATACTCTGATTTAATTTCCTTTGGGTATTTACTCAGTAGACATTGCTGAGTTAAATTATATCTCAATTTTTAACTGTTTTTGAGGCAAATCTGATCTCTTTTCTGGATGGCTCTGCCAATTTGTTTCTACAACACTGTGGTAGGATTCTTTTGTCTTTATATACTAGTGAAAGTTTGTGTCTTGTCTTTTTAGTAATGGTCATCCTCTCATGTGTGACATGATAGCTTACTGTGGTTTTAATTTACATTTTCCTGGTGATTAGTGATTTTGAGCACCTTTTTATATATTCCTTGTTCACTTCTAAATCTTTGAAAAATCCTTAGGCTACTTGCTCATATTGAAAATGGGGTTGTTTGAGATTTTTGCTATGGCATTGTATGAATTCTTTATATCTTTACTTTTTACATTTTTATCAGCATTCTAATATTCTTTTCCAAACTCTCAAAAAGAAATTTCAAAAGCTTCAAAACCTTAGAGACAAGTATAGTCAGAGCCATGACTGATCTTCTCTGCTAACAGTTTTCTTGCTGGTTGGCTCAGAGGCAGAAAACTCATAGTGGAGTACATGACAATGGAGATCTGCTCAGCTCCTGGCAGACAGAAGCAGAGATCAGATGAGTCAAAGAAGAGGGGACCAGATACAGTCCTCTAGTTCATGTGGCCTGTAGTGTATATCTACATGCTCCCCAAGAACTTCATACAACCAACAGATGGAACTTTTGGAAAATGACTGGCTTGTAGGGACTTACTAATATCTTGTTATTAGGAATTGGGAGATGGGGCCTGATCTAAAACAAATGGGCTATAGGGCATGTGGCCTGGAAGAATTTTTCTTTCTCCCTAGTTCCTTGTTTCTTATTTTCTGCTTCCTGACTACATTGCTGAGAGAAAATTTGTTGTCATGTCTCTCTGCCACACTTCTCATATGTGGACCCAGACAAGGAACATGAGCCAAAATAAACCTTCTTTCAGTTGAATGTGTTGAGTATTGTAATTCAGTGATGGGAAAACAAACTGAGGAGCAACTCAAGACAACAGCTCCTAAAGAGGAGAGATGAGGAACCAGGAGGAACCCAAGGTCATGCCTACATGATCCATCCTGGCATGCCCATAAGTGTGCTGTGATAATTTCCTCAGGATCCCTCAGTTCAATCAAGTTGACAATCATGATCAACCATTGCAAATGGATAACTTAACTCCTACCTTTTAAATTTGAATATACTTTCTTTCTCTTGCCTAATTGCTCTTACCAAGATTTTTAGTATTATGATAAATTGACTGATAAAAGTGAACATCTTTGTTTTGTTCATTATCTTTAAGGAAACACTTTCAGCTTTCCCCCATTTAATATAATATTGGCCATGGGCTTTGATATTTACAGTCTTTAATAGATAGAGTTATGTTCCTTCTATACCTAATGTATTGAGGTTTTTTTTAATCATGAAGTAATTATGAATCTTATTGAATATTTTTTCTGTATCTGTGATGGTTAGGTTTGATTGTATTGATTTTACTGGCTTGGAATCTATACAGGGAATTTGTGGCAGGCACTCCTGGGTGGATCATGGAGGCATGGCTTTGGGTATTGTGTCTAGTTCCTTGTTCTTTACTTTTCAGGAACTGTTCTGTTCTAAACAGCTAAATAGTCACCCTGAGCTAAACAACTTGTGCCACAGTACCTTCTTCTTTGATGTTTCTGGATTTTCAGAATGAAGACTGAATTTTCTGAAACAATGAGCTCCATTAAACCTGACCCCACTTAAGTTGTGAGAGTTGCATTTTGTGACTCAGTGATGAGAAAACCGAGTTGTACAGGATCTGTTGAGATGATTCTATCATGTTAGTTCTCAGTGCCGGAACTATCTCTAGTTGTACTGCCATGGCTGCCTTTGTGTTGATACCAATTTCTTTACTCCTCACTGTTATTTTGACTTTGGGAAGAGTCAAAAGTCAAGGGTGGCAGATTAAATGAACAAATGAATGAGGGCACATTGCAGCAATGAATTTGTCTTTCCACTGAATGGCATTTGGCAGAAACATCCAATGTGTTTTTTTAGCATATCTCATAAAACTGTTTAAAAAAGGATTTCTAGATGTACTTCAAAAGCTATAATAACAATGAAGTAAGTATGTGTGAAGCAAGGGGAAATGTTTTGATGTATTTTACTGTAATAAATTTTTGTACTCACTGTATACCTTGACTACATTTCATATATTTACATTTGTTATATCTTCTTGATGCATTAAGCTTAATGACCTTCTTTGTCACTTTATACAGTGATTGTAGGTTCTCAGAGATGCATATACTGAGGCTCCAGAATTGAGTACTGATGTCATGGTTCAGTCATTGATGAAGTCTTTGCAGTTCATGTGAACATGGAGAGAATTTTTTCCAGGTTCCTTGAAACTAGAAGAAGTGACACCAAGGGTTTGTCAGGAGTCATTGTTTAAGCTGTTAAATGTGGGCATATTCCTCTGATTTCTCAAGATGAATGCAGTTGGTACTTTGGTCTACAGCACTAATAGCTACAATTGTTGAGCCTCCCAATGAGAGAAGTCTAGGGACTGTTCCATTTTACCCAGAAGATATTCCCTCTATCCCATAGGATGAGCACAGCTAATGATGCAGAACTGGGTAATAACTATGCACCAGTAACTATGAAATCAAAGTTGTAAGAAATGAAAGAGATCTTTCCTGGGTTTCATGAAAATGATTTCAGGTGATGCTGAGGATTGTAGCATTAATAATATCTTTTCTGGAGCAGTCCCTGGTGGATGTCAGAGCTCTTGATACCAGCAGTTAAGGTTACAAGACCATGAGTTGTGGAGACAGACTTCTCAAGAGTATGTGGACTGTGTACAAGTGATATTTGTGCTTGTGGTGCTGATATCTGAACTTTTGGAGCTAAAAGATATAGAGAAGACTTCCTTTGGTTCTCACTGGTGAAGAATGAATAGTGTCAGCTCTTGTGACTTTGGTATCTGAAGTCCAGAAGCTATAGGACATAGGTAGAAATTATTTTAGTTATGTGGAGAAAGTTTTGTTTTATGTTGTGCTTTTTTTTTTGCATTGGTATCCATTTTATTAGAGCTGAAGGACACAGATGGGACCTTCCCTTAGTCTGAAGGAACAAATTTGGGTATTTTTTGTTTTATTTTAGTCTTTTTTAAAAAAATCTTTATTGGTACATTACATATACACATCATGATTGCACTCCATAATGGGGATTTGTACCAGTATAAGACACAACTTAATTCTCATTTTTTCCCCTAGCCCTACCCACCCTACCACCCCCCACATATACATAAAATCTGTTTCCTTACTTTTTTGTTACAATCTCAACATTTTCCCCTTTCACCCTATTTTACATTGAGCATTTTCTATTTCACAATATATAACATACAATGCTAGGACTCATTTACATCTTTATTTTCTCATAACCAGAGAAAAGATGTGATATCTGTGCCCTATTTATTTCACTTATGAGGATATCCTCAAGGTATGTCCATTTAAGTAGAAATGATTCAAACTTATCATTTTTTATGGCAGAGTAATACTTCATTCTGTAGAAGAATCACAGCTTTTTTATCCAGTCTCCAGTTGATGGACACTTGGGTTGTTTCCAAGATGTAGCAATCACAAATTGGGCTGCTATACATGGGTGCACATATGTCTCTGTGATATGAGTCTTTTAATTCTTGTGTGTGTATACCTAGCAGGGCAATGGCCTGGTCAAATGGGACCGTCAATCCTAGCTTTTTGAGGATTCTCCAAACTGATCTCCTCAGGGGTTGTACAAGTCTACAGTCCCACCAACAGTGGAGAAGCATTCCTTTTATTTTAGTCTTAAGTCCATTGGTTAGAGAGGAGAACTTAGCTAGTTCCCATAGGGCAAATATAGTTGATGTTGGATTTGAGATGACAATAGCTGTGTTCCTAGAGCCGTAGGAAGCACGTAGACCCTTTGTTACAGGAGATACGGATATGTGAAGTTGGAAGTTTTGTTTTCAGTAGTTGAAGTCCCAACGTGGAAAATTTGGCATGAGACTTTTCCTGATTGTTAGTGGGGAAGTCTAGGTAAGATGTGAACCTGTAGTTATGGAAGCCACTGGTCCTGAAGCTGCAGTACATCAAGAAAGCCATTATGTAAATATCACACAGGCTGAAGGCTTCTGGCAATATAAGGGGAACAATCTTTAGCCCCTAAGATAGGCATCAGCAGTGATCACTATAGCAGCTTGTGCTCCAAAAGTTGAATGAAGCAAACTACAAGTTCCTTTGTTTTGTTTTGTTTTGTTTTGAGACAGGGTCTCGCTTTGTGGTTCAGGCTGGCGCTGAGCTCAGCCTCAAACTCACATCACAGCAATCCTCCTGCCTCTGCCTCCCGAGTGCTGGGATTACAGGCATGAGCCACCACGCCCGGCACTGTGGTATGTGGTACTGGTTGCTGCTGGGGTGGGTCTCCACACCCAGTATTGTTATGTGGTTACTGGGGAATCGAACCCGGGTCCTTGCGCTTGCAAGACAGGCGCCGGAACCACTGAGCTAACTCCCCGGCCCAAGTTCCTTTTTTTTTTTTTGAATGAGGTAATGAGGTAATATCAAATTTAAAGTCTTTGAAGATAATAGAATTCTTTTCAGTTAGGACCACTTTTCTGTTGCTAAGATGATAGTGCCTGGTGTTTTTCTGCTTTTTCCTGACCTGTGTGGCTTCCATCCTCAGAGAGCTGGGACTGAAGTTGCAAGTTGCTCTGTTCTCTTTCTGTAAACTGCTTTTCTGACTCTCCTCACCATTGGTGTTCCATTTCCAGTCTAATTTTCAATGATACCCTTCAATCACTCTTTTCAAAAGATCATCTTGTCCCTTGTTGTCCTGTTCTTTGTGGCACAGTCACATTGGGGTACTTCTATTCAACCACTTTATATCACAATAACTCTATCACTATGTTTCATGTTGCTATAACAATGTAAGGTTTATAGAAGTCCAAGCATTTCCATTGTCCTCAGTTTTCTCTTAGCCATCTCTGTCCAGCATGGCACTGTGCCAAGCTGGCTCATGGGTGGGTCCAGTGATCTGGTGGAGCTGGCACAGAAACATAATTCTGGTGGGAAGGGTCCACAGGCACTAGCTCCAGAAAGGTGTGAGTGAATTTCAATTGAAGATCTATCCACTTTGCCTTGAATGAAAGGATTTTATTTTTTGTGGATGAATAATATCTCATTACATATAAATACAATATTTACTTTATTCATGTATCAGTTAACCTCAGCTGATTCCATCTTGGCTCTTGTGGGATTTCCATAATGAACAGGAGAGTCCTGGTATCCCTTTGATACAAATTTCATTTCCCTTGGATGTGTGATGTACATTCCTTTGGATGTATAATGATTAGAATACAAAGTAAATGTTAGTTGTGTCATGTACTGGTACAAATTCTCAATGTCAATTATGATCATAAGGTGTATATGAAATGTACCAATAAAATCAATTTTTAAAAATTAGAAAAAACATTTGTTACAATCAAAGCTACATTGCCAATAATCTTTGTTCAAATAGTCCTGCTTGCATCAAACACATTAACCCTACTATTGTTCTTTCTATTTTCTAAGCAGTTCTGAAGTCTTCTTTGCTGTATGGCTTTAGTTACTCTGTTGTGATTGCCTCAGTGTCCAAAATCAATTCAAAACATTTACCTTTCATGGTTGTGTTGAGAAAGAGCCACAATTTGTAAGATTATAGATCCAGTAAATAGGGTGCATAAGGATGCACCATTCTATTTGTTTGATAAAAATACCAGTAAACCTTTTGAATCAATTCAGAACATCAGTCATAAACAGATAATCATGAAAAAGGACCTTCATAACTGTTTCAGAAAGTGGGATAAGGGTGTTCAAAAAAATGAAAAAAAAATTGAGGGAAATTTATAACAATATGTCTTTACTGTAATAAATGTTTTGAAGTTTCATTTAAGTGTTCATGATGTTTTGTTACCACATCTCATATACCCTGTTGAGAGTAGCTGGGTCTTTGGTAATTAGTTCTATTTTCAATTTTTTGAGGAGACTGTAGTGTTTTCAGTAATTTTTGTACTTTTTTAGGTTCCCATCAACAACACATGAGATTTCTTCTTTTTCTTCAACCTCGTTAGAACTTGTTGTTTTGTCTCTTTGATGATCACCTTTCTTTTTTTTTTGAGATAGGGTGTTGCTTTGTAGTTCAGGCTGGCCCTGAGCTCAGCCTCAAACTCACATTACAGCAATCCTCCTGCCTCTGCCTCCCGAGTGCTGGGATTACAGGTGTGAGCCACCACGCCCAGTACTGTGGAATGTGGTACTGGTTGCTGCTGATTGTGAGTCTCCATGCCCAGTATTGTATGTGGTTACTGGGGGATTGAATCTGGCCCCTTGCGCTTGCAAGACAGGTGCTGGAACCACTGAGCTAAATCTCCTGCCAATGATCACCTTTCTAACTGGAATGAGATGATATCCCTTGGTGATTTGTCTTATACAAAAGTGTATTGTCAGTTTAGGAGTCTTGAACTGCTACTACTGCTTCCTTCATATTTTTTTCAATTTCATATAAGGATGTTTGAGTCATGGATATTTTCTTGGGATCATATTATTTATAAGAACCTAGAGTTCATTTTGAAAAATTTTATTAAAGAAAAATTCATTATAATGAAACAAAACAATTGGCTATCTCAGTAAAGATTCATGGGAAATTGGATGCCAAGACCTTGAAACTGAATGTTCTTTGTTGCTGATTTTTGTAGGTCCTATGTCTGTCACAGGCTGCTTCTACCTGTGTAGTCTTTCTTTTAACATATTGTCTTTGTTTGCAAATAAACCAATATGACTTTCCATTACAGCTAATTGGCTCTTACTGATACAGTGTAGACTTCATCAGTAAACCAGGTCTCTGTCTCTATGTCAATATTTTCTAAAGGGATTTTGTCTCTCACAGTACTAGACAGCAAAATTTATAAATTTATCTGAATAAATGTCTACCAAAGGGTATCAATCAGCAGTGGTGGGCGAAATTTGAGTTTACATAAGCTGTTATAAACAGTGATCCTTTCCAGAACAAGAGAAGGCAGATAAATAAACATGTCTTTTGCAAGAGAAATCACAGGACTTTTTATTTTCACATTTTGTATGAATGCCAGTTACATAAGTTTTTGATTAAATAACTAGGAGAGGATCCGGAAAGCAGAATGATTCTGGCCAGCTTTCTTCCAGGTCAGTTAAGAATGACTTTTTAAAAATAATTTTTAGAAGTTATTTTAGTATTCATGCTATTAAATCTGAACCTAGTAATAATAATAGTTACAATAAAAATGAGTCTTACGAAAAAGCTAAAAGAATAACAAGGAGCCATATAAGAATAAAAGGATAAAAGCATCTGAATGAACATTTTAATTAACTCACATGCAATTTTAATTAAAAACATAATGTATCAGGAAAATGAGTAATACCTTAGGGCAATAAAATTGCTGTGTTTCATGCTTGTTCTTCTGCTTCAGCTCTTTCATGGCATGGATATATTAGGAAAAGATCTCTTTTTCCTGTATTTCACAGAGGATCCCTACAGACAAAATGAGTTGCACAAAACTGGACAGTTTTAGAGAAATGCTCACAGAAAGACTTTTCTTGTCTTTCTTAACTGAGAGCTCCAGGTTTCCTTTGCCTTTTGTTTACTTCTGTTCTCTGAATTCACTTTTTCCATGAGATCTGATAACTGGATCAAACTGACATAGGGGAAACAATGTAACTTCTAATGTCTTACATACCATTGAGTTTATGTTTCCTCAAATCAAAGAATGAATTTTGTTTCCCCTACCCTCCCTTTCCATTTTCCCTTTGAACATTTTCTTCCTATTTCACAATAACTATCATACATTCTGGACCTCAGAAAGGAAAGAAAAAAAATTATGGTTAAAAACAAAAATGGCAACAAAGCTTATGTATATAGGAAGCATGAGTTGTAGGGACAGCAAGGGAATGGAAAAAAAATGAGAATGAAGATATACAGATACAAATTCTCATTGATGAATGTGATTATAATGTATATCTAAAATGTATAATAACTCAATAAAGGCAAAAAAGAAAGAATAAATTTTGAGAGCTGGCCCTTGACAGATGCATCTCTAGCCACAGCTGTGATGTGTTCTCATCTCCTGCGCTGACTCTTTGAAGGGCCTGGCTCTGTTTGAATGCCTA
>PVIR01033991.1:0-17487 GCA_004026965.1 Petromus typicus
TTCCCTTTATGCCGAGCAGTGTTCATAGAATGGATACACCATAATTTGTTTAGCAGTTAGGTTCATGGGTGTCTGAGTTTATATTAATCCACTTTCCATTGGTAAAAGAAATACTTAAGATGGTAAACCTAGTATGAGGGAAATTTTACTTTAGTTCATTGTTTTGGAGGTTTCAGTCCATGGTCCAGTAGCTATAGTTTTTCAGCCTGTAGTGATGGCCACGAAACTTCAGACAGGGACATGAAACCACTGTTCAAAAATACCTTCAAAAGCGTGTTTCCATTTTAAAGTTTCCACTACCCTCCAAAGGCAGCCACATAACCAAAACTTGACCCAAGTGCTTGGGGAATGGTTCCCGAGCCAAACTATAGCAGGATTGTTTCTAGTTCCTAGACCATGAAGAATAAACAGACTCTACTCTTTGGTGGATAGATTTTTATCTAAACATAAGTTTTTTCTGGGATCTGTGCCCAGGAGTGCAATTCCTGGATAAAATGGTGATTGTGTTTTGGGAATTTTAAAAACCGACACTTGTCCAAATAGACTATATACAACATGTGGATTTCTACCAGTATGTGTGATGTGTGAATGATCCACTTTCTCCAAACAACATTTTGTGTTGTTACTTTTTTTTTTCCTCCATTTTTTTTCGTTTTCCACGATTTTGACAGAAGTATACTCTCACTAGGATTTTAGATTGTATTTGTTCACACAGGATGATGTTAACTACCTTGTCATGTTCTCATTTTCCATCTATATATTCATTCTATGAAGTATCTCTTTGTTATTTTGTCCACTTTTCCCATTTTCTCGTTTGGTTTTTACTTTTGAATTTTGAGGTTTCCTCTTGTGTAGTCGTCCTCGGCGTTGGGGTGGGACGTAGCTGAGGATCAGGTTCGGAGTTCTGGACCAGGAGGGTGAGCACGCACAGTCACCACGCAGACTCAGTGGAGGTTTTGGAGAACACTTCTGGTTTAAGGACTACATAGGCTTAAATAGAGCAAGGGAGTGGGCGTGGCCTAGGGGCAATGGTGCTGTAGGTGATTGGTGCAGACCTTTTACGGTTAGAAAGAGGAATGGGAGGCCTCCAAGCAGCTATAGCCCAGTTTCCAGACACCGGAGTGAGCGTGCTCGAACTCCGTGAGTGTCTCCTAGCTACGTGCAGCATACTTGACCCAACCAGACTTGAGTTTCTCCTTCACTCATGTATCCCTAAATATGAGTTTGTATCAGAAATGTGGCTAACAAATGCTTTGGTCCAGTCTATACTTTTTTGTTCATGTTGTAACAGGTCCTTGAGAAAGTCATGTAATAATAATAATAACCCAATTATTTTTGTCATAGTTGTTATGTTCGTAAAGTCCACCTTATGAACTTCTTTTATAAAATTTGCTTTTTGGTTGAACTCTATCTCTGTTGTATACCCTGAAAATAGCCTTCTCTCCATTTTTCCTGTAATTGTGAGAAAAAGTCTGGCTAAGCCGTCAAAGCTTGCCTTGCCTTGATCTTACGATGTTCTTGCCCCAGTCCCCAAAGTAGCTTGGATAACAGGCATGTACCACGGTGATGAGTTAAGTTCACCCCTTTAAAGTGTACACTTCCATCGTTTCAGTTTTTCTACAGTTGCTACTATCACCATTATCGAGTTCCAGAACATTTTCATTATCTCAAAATGAAATCTTGCCCACCATGAGTCAAAGTCCCTCCTCCACCAAAACCCTGGTACTTGTAATCTTTCTACCTCTAATAAATGTTCTGTTTTGTATATTTTATACAAGCAGGTTAATATAACATGTAGCCTTGGTCCTTTGGTGGGATTTTGTGTTTTTCTGTTCAGTTCACATAATATATTCAAGATTTATTCATATTACAGTATGTATCAATATTAAAATTATTTTTCATCGGAAAGATATATTATTTTTTATACACTACCAGATTTTGTCCATACATGCTTTAGTTAGTGTACATATAGTTTGTTTTGATCTTTTGACCATACTTCTGTCAATATCCATACACAATAATTTATTTCAATATCTGATTTTACATCTTTTAGGTATACATTAAAAAGTAAATTGTTGAGGGCCAGGGATTTAGCTCAGTGGTTCTAGAACCTGTCTTGCAAGCACAAGGTCCTGAGTTCAATCCCCATTAACCACACACAGCAGTGCAGGATGTGGAGACTCACACCCATCAGCAATCAGTGTCACATACCACAGTGAGGGCATGGTGGCTCACACCTGTAATCCCAGACCTCAGGAGGCAGAGGCAGGAGGATTTCTAAATTCAAGGCTGAGTTCAGGACCAGGTGGAACTACAAAATGAGAGACTCTGTCTCAAAAAAATAAAAAAAGTAAATTATTGAGTCTCATCGCATTTCCATATTAACATATTTTTTATTTTTTGTGCTATTCGTAGTTTTCCAAACCAATATGACAGCACCATTTTATTTTCCCAAAAGTATTGTAAGGTATTTGACTACTCAATGGCCTCAATACTTATTAATGCTCGATATTTTTATTCCAGTGGGAGTAATGTGAGCCTCATCACGATTTTGATGGATATTTATCTGATGACTAAACATAGTGAGCATATTTGCCTCCACTTATTGGTCAGTTGCTCTGCTCTGGCAACATATGTATTTAACTATGTGGTCAAGTTTTTGCTGGGTTATTATTCTGGTCTTTTGTTTTTGTTTATTTGTTTGTGACAGGGTCTCGCTTTGTAGTTCAGGCTGGCTATCCTCGAGCTCAGCCTGGAACTCGCAGCAATCCTCATGCCTCTGCCTCTCGAGTGCTGGGATTACAGGTGTGAGCCACCATGCCTGGAACTGGGATCGTAAAATGAACTGTAAGGTTTCTTTACAGTTAAAACTCTTTTCAAGAGCTTTTTAAGAGTTTATAAAACATTTATTTTCTTCTTTGTAAACACTGGTATAATTGCTTTAGTCTTCAGCTTTTCTTTGTGGGAAGTTTAAAAAATTATTATTAAGAAATTTCATTACTTATTATAGTTCTATTTTAATTATCTAATTTTTGCCTACTTCAGAAATATGTGTCTTTATGGAAAATTTCCCTGTCTTCTAAGATATGTTATACATTGGTTTATAGCTTTTTGTGATACTCTGATGAGTCCCATTTTCATAAGTTCTCCCTTAGGATTTCTAGCTTTAATAATTTGGACTATTGGTTTGTCTTTGTTAGTCTAGCTATAGGTTTGTCAATTTTGCTGCTTTTTCAAATGACTAATTTCTCCTCTGTTGATGAATCTCTACTAATTTTTTACACTATAACTTAGTTCCAATATATTGGTAATTATTTCATTTTTCTGCATGTTTTACCTTCAGTTTGCTCTTCTTCTAAAAGAGTGAAAGGTGTTTGTTTTGTGGTACTGATGACTTAGTTTGGGAAATGCTGATCTGCCTGCCCAGCACTTCTTTTACTTTTATCACAAGACAGGATCCCACTAAGATGACCAAACAGAGCTGGCCCTGAATGTGCCATCCTCCTGCCTCAGTTTTCCGAATAGCTAAGACTTCAGATTTACATCATTGTTTCTCATTTATTTCTTTATATTTTATAAGATGAAAAGTAAAGTTATTCACTTGATACCTTTTCTTCAGATAAATACTTACCTATCTATTTTCTCCTAAATACAATTTCATAGAATCCTCCAAATTTTGGTGTAGTGTATTTTCATTTTCATTTATATCATTTTTATTTTGTCTTCTTACTGTATATTTGTTATTAAGGAGCATTCTATTTAACTTCCATATACTTATGATCCTTCCACTTTTTGTTGCATTGATTCCTAATTCTACCCATGATTTAAGTCCTTTTGAATTTTTTGAAAGTCATTTTACAGCTTAGCACATGGTACCCTGGACAATGCTCTCTGTGCACATGAAAAGAATATATGCGAGCTGTTGTTGGGTGGAGTGTTGTGCATTCATCCATTATGTCTAATTGCTTTATTGTGCTGTTTGAGTACTCTACGTCCATGCTAATTTTCTGTCTAGTTGTTTTTTCCATTACTGAAAATGCAGTATTGAAGTAACTAACAATTATGTTTGAATTGTTTATCTCCCAGCAATTCTGTATTGCTTCATGTGTTTGGGGCTCCGCATTAGATGAATATGCTACATAAAATATGTTTGTAACTGTTTTATCTTTCTGATAGATGGAACACTATTATTAGAAGGCGTGTTTTTTTTTTTTCTTTAACGATAATTCTTCCCTTAAAGATAGTGCTCCCAATGTTAGCGATGGTTATCCTTCTCTATCCTTGCATGATGTTTACTTGGTACATTTTTTAAAATATAATTTTATTTTCCATCTGACTCATTTATGACTTTGGCTCTAAAGCATATTTCATTAAGAGAGTTTATAGTTATTTTCTATTTATTCTGCCTCTGTCATTTAATTTTTCTTGTAATCAGTTTCTGTTTCATGGAAGTATTGCTAATGTATGATTTACAAAGGCCAGCTTGCTCCTTTTTTCTACGTTGTGTCATTATTTTTGCTCTGCTCCTCCTGTACACACATCCCGTGTGTTAAATATATATTCTATTGTGTGGTAAATATATATTTAGTTGAGTACCATTTTGATTTCTTTTCCTTTTCTTTGACAGTACATGTTTAAGTTATTTTCTTTGTGGTAGCCTTAATAATTATCATCAACAGCTTAATATAACAAGGGAGTTTAATAGCAACTTAATCAGAGACAACAACTTTGCTTCTTTATAGCTGTGCTCCCTCCTCTTAATTTGTCACATTAATTTTATATAAATGACTTCCTTAAAGATTTTAATCTCATGAACACAGATTTATGATCATTGCTTTAGGCAGTTGCAATTTTATTTGATAGGAATAAAAGAAAAAGAGCCTCCAACCTCGTTACATTGTACTTTATATTTACCTAAGTAGTTATACTTACTAACTCTGCTTATGTCTAGTGATTAATTGATTTGGTGCTGATAAATTCCCCAGCTATCTCAGAGCAAAATTTTACCAATAAAATAATCTTCATTCTGTCTGTGTGTTTTTTGTTGTTGTTTTATATCCAAGTAAATATGAATTTCTTCTCTTCAATTTGAAGGATAATTTTTTTGAACACAGAATTATTCAAAATACTTTTCTCAGTATTTTTCAAACAACTTCTTAACTCTTTTTTCTGACATGGTTTCTTATGAACAATGATGATGGATGGATATGATAGTCTGTTCTGCCCTCTTTCCTCTTCGAGCCAGGATAGCTGGACTAATCCCAGCTACTTGGGAAAGTGAAACAGGTGTATCATGAGTTCTAAATTGATCCAGGAAATTTAGTGAAGCTCCGTATCAAAATACAAAATTTTAAAGGGAGGAGGAGGTATGTCAGTAGCTGAGGATTTTCCAGGGATACGTATTTCCCCAGGTTCAGCCAACAGTGTTTCAAGATTCACTTCCGTCTTTGACTTTGGCATTTTAGTTTTGGTAGTACTAGATATGAAAATCTCTGAGTTTATCTTGCTTGGAATTTATGGAGCCTACTGATTGTATTGCTGTGTATCAGGTCTGAGGCTGTTACTCTTTCAAATGTTTTGTTTCACCCTCTCCTCTTCCCTGGAGTCTAATTATGTATATATTGATAAACTTCACAGTGATCCAGAGATCAGAAAATCTCAGCTCCTTTTTTGAATTTTTTATTTTCAATTTTACCAACTTTATATCTTAGTCACTGTCCTTCTCAGTGAACCATAATACCCATCACTTCCCAAATCAGGAGAGGAATATTTTTGCTGTTGGCTACACTCCATTGACTTCTGGGTCCAAGATAGGTAAGCAGGCAGAAGCGCTGAGGTAGAGGAAAGCTACACCTTGCAGGCAGGAAGCAGAGACTGAGGGGAGGAGCCAACACCAGAGATGCACTGTACTGTGTGTTTATTGCCCTTTAGGTCACTCCCCCAATGCCCTGTGCTGGGACCAGGACTCACTTTGCAACAGCAAGTCAGCTGGTGATTGGTTGGTTACCTCCCGGAGGCCCAGCCTATCGGTGCAGGAGGCCTCTGCAGACATTTTGAGTTCCAACCTTCATTGAGCCAGTTTTGAACTTATTAATTATTTTTCTGTCAACTTCAGTGTGCCACCTGAATCCTGCAGCAAGTCACTTCTTTCACTTAGTGTATCTAACTTTTTGACTACAATGTGTATATGTTTAATAAACATAAACATAACTTTTGTGATATCATATAACTTGTGAGGTATTGTTAATGTGTCTTTCATCCCTTAAAGATGGTTTCTTTTGGTTCTCTGAAATAACTGATCTAAAGTAGTTGATTTAAATTATATGTGTAGTAAGCTCATGTTATAGGACACCTGGCTACCTAGGGGAAAATTTCTACAGATTCTTTTAATTCTTTCTTATATGAACCACAAATTCTTCCTCTTTGTATGCCCCTGATTAAAAAAGACTAGCTTTCCTAATAATATATGTCACCTCTATAAATTATATTATTGCATCCCAAAATATTTCTTTTTATTATTTGTTGTTGATATTTTGATTGTTTAGTGATTTTTCTAAAATAATTTTGTGATTCAGGGTTAGGGTTAAGGCTCTGCTATTTTCATTAAAGTTGTGCAATGATTCACTTGTCTTCATTGTCTTTGGTTTCCAAGAGCACATACTCAAGGATTTTAATCTGTAATATAATCATATATATATATATATATATATATATATATATATATATGAGTGAAACAAAAAGTTTTTCATTATTTTACTTTCATCTTGCTTACATTCTATTTCAAATGAATTTCTTAGAGACAAACCAAGACTTGAACATATTTTTAAATTTATTCTGCCAGGTTGTTCTGTATTTTCATTATTGTGAAGTCACTGAATTTTAATTTTCTTAGTGATATGTTTTAAATTTGCTATCTTTCTGAGCTTTTTTGTGTTCTATTTCTCTACTAAGTGTTGTACTATCTGTTTTTTTCTATGAGAGTCTGAAATGTATTTTGAAATCCATTTTGGTTTACTTGCAGGGTGGTTAGATGTACTTATCTCTTCAAGTAGCTTTTATCTATGAGAGCTCTACTTCCTCTTTTATTACAGTAATGTAAATTACTCAGCCTGCACTTAGACTTTCAAGAGTAAATCTGGAATTTTTACCTCAAAAATCAAACATTACTTATTACATTCGATAGTCGAGGAAAATTCTATCTTATGCGCTCATAGATTTTTGTTTTCTACCTTATTTCCTGATGTTCCAAAATGACATTTTTCCTTATTCCTTTCAGCTGAGAGAGCATTTGATCACTCTTTTACAGCAAATCTCAGGCAACAATTCTCAGAAAACTTCTACATTAGTTTTTCCTGAAATGAAAAGGCTCAGGTTTCTCTTCATTCCTAAAATGCACTTTCAGCAGCCACAGATTCTGGAGCAGCGTCCTGTTCACATGGAACTTGCAAACTCTCAGCCCATGGCTTCTGATGAGAATCCCACTGTTCCTGGAATTGCTTTTCTCCTAAGGTAAGGTGTTGTTTCTCCCCCACTGCTTTCAAAAGTTTTTCTTTGTGACTTAGTTTTCTAAAGCCTGATCACATTGTACCTTGGTGTCCATTTCTCTGGGTTTATTCTGAGCATCATTCGGCTTCTGGAGTATATATGTTCATGTCTTTTGCCAAAAGTGAGACGTTTTCAGCCTCTGTTTCTTTGAGTGCTTTTCCAGGCCCGCCAACTTTTTCCTTTCTTTCTAGAATACCCATCTATAACATGTAGTTTAGATCTCCTATTATACTGTCGCAGGTCTCCGAGGCTCTACTTTCCTCTATTTTTCCAATCCGTTTGCACCCTGTAAACATAATTGGATAAATTCTACTGTCTTCTCTTCCAGCTCACAGATCACTCTTCATTCTACTCTGTTCCAACCACCTATTCGCTACAGATTCTGCTAGTTCCTACAAGACTGCATAAACTCAACAGCTATATCTTTTCCTTCAACATTTGTAAAGATTTTTTCCTTTCAAAGTTCACTGCATCACACAGAGCTGCAAGTATGATGTTGAATATAAATGGTAAAGTGCACACTCTGTTTTATCCCTGAAATGATAAGGAAATCTTTCAGAACTTTATTGATAAGTATGGATTTGTATATATGTTTGTCTCAGTGATTATTTTAGTTTGTGGAAGTATTTCCTAATCTTCATTAGATATTTTTTTTATCATGCATAGAACTGGAATTTAATCCAATTGTTTCACTACATTTTCTGAGGTGGTTTTATTATCTACTCCATTATACACTAAATAACTCACTAAATAATAACATTGGTTGACTCTTAACATTAAACCTAGCTTTTATAAAATTCACTATATCAAGATTTATTATATCTCTTTACATACTGATGTATTTACTATGCAAATATTTTATTGTGAATTTTATATCTATGCCCATGAAGAAATTAATCTTAATTTCCTGTAACATGTTCATTTGCTTTTGTTGTCAGAAGAATCTCCAATATGAAAAAAATATTTCCACTTTTCTTCTTAATGATATTTTTCTAAGATCAACATAATGGCATGGTAAATTTTTATAAAATTCAGCAGTGCAACTATATGAGTTTGCAGGATATTTTTCCTTAGTTGTAAAGATTTTTAATAACAGATGGTTTAGAAAGATCAATAAGATTGATAAGCTTATAAGTGAGCAAGTCATAAAAAGAGAAGATGCACAAACTACCAATTACATATATGAAAAAATGATGTATTACCCAACATACTATGAACATTTTAAGAATAATATAGAAGTATTCTGAAATTCTTTCTGAGGTAAACCTGAAAAATTAGGTGAGACAAAGAAACTTCTAAATGCATTTGCACAATTAGAGGACTAGCAGAAGTAACAAGTCTCATGGATTATTCTTGCATCCAGCCAGGGAAAAACATCAAAATCCTTTTCATGTAAGCACCATAGCGCCTTACTGCTTTCCTTAGGTCAGTCTTTGAGGAATAGAAGCAGCTGTGCTATTTTTCCTACAAACAGCCACAGTACAGTGTGGTCTCGGCTTAGAAACACCCACTCCCTCATGCAGGGCTCATCTTTCTTTCCTCTTTTCCCTCTGAATGTGATGTCCCTGACAAAAGTATGCTTAAATCCATACTTATCAATAAAGTTCTGAAATATTTCCTTATCATTTCAGGAATAAAACAGAGTGTGCACTTTACCATTTATATTCAACATCATACTTGCAGCTCTGTGTGGTGCAGTGAATTTTGAAGGGAAAGAATCTTCACAAATGTTGGAGGAAAAGATATAGCTGTCTGTATTCAGAGACAGCATTGTCGAGTTTATGCAGTCTTGTAGGAACTAGCAGAGTCTGTAGCGAATAGGTGATTGGAACAGAGTAGAACTAAGAGTTCCTAGGATAGGTTGAATAAGAAAATGGAGAGCATAGAGAAAATGATCTGTGAGCTGGAAGAGAAGACAGTAGAATTTATCCAATTATATTTACAGGGAGCAAACGGATTGGAAAAATAGAGGAAAGTAGAGCCTCAGAGACCTGCGACAGTATAATAGGAGATCTAAACTGCATGTTATAGATGGGTATTCTAGAAAGAAAGGAAAAAGTTGGCGGGCCTGGAAAAGCACTCAAAGAAACAGAGGCTGAAAACGTCTCACTTTTGGCAAAAGACATGAACATATATACTCCAGAAGCCGAATGATGCTCAGAATAAACCCAGAGAAATGGACACCAAGGTACAATGTGATCAGGCTTTAGAAAACTAAGTCACAAAGAAAAACTTTTGAAAGCAGTGGGGGAGAAACAACACCTTACCTTAGGAGAAAAGCAATTCCAGGAACAGTGGGATTCTCATCAGAAGCCATGGGCTGAGAGTTTGCAAGTTCCATGTGAACAGGACGCTGCTCCAGAATCTGTGGCTGCTGAAAGTGCATTTTAGGAATGAAGAGAAACCTGAGCCTTTTCATTTCAGGAAAAACTAATGTAGAAGTTTTCTGAGAATTGTTGCCTGAGATTTGCTCTAAAAGAGTGATCAAATGCTCTCTCAGCTGAAAGGAATAAGGAAAAATGTCATTTTGGAACATCAGGAAATAAGGTAGAAAACAAAAATCTATGAGCGCATAAGATAGAATTTTCCTCGACTATCGAATGTAATAAGTAATGTTTGATTTTTGAGGTAAAAATTCCAGATTTACTCTTGAAAGTCTAAGTGCAGGCTGAGTAATTTACATTACTGTAATAAAAGAGGAAGTAGAGCTCTCATAGATAAAAGCTACTTGAAGAGATAAGTACATCTAACCACCCTGCAAGTAAACCAAAATGGATTTCAAAATACATTTCAGACTCTCATAGAAAAAAACAGATAATACAACACTTAGTAGAGAAATAGAACACAAAAAAGCTCAGAAAGATAGCAAATTTAAAACATATCACTAAGAAAATTAAAATTCAGTGACTTCACAATAATGAAAATACAGAACAACCTGGCAGAATAAATTTAAAAATATGTTCAAGTCTTGGTTTGTCTCTAAGAAATTCATTTGAAATAGAATGTAAGCAAGATGAAAGTAAAATAATGAAAAACTTTTTGTTTCACTCATATATATATATATATATATATATATATATATATGATTATATTACAGATTAAAATCCTTGAGTATGTGCTCTTGGAAACCAAAGACAATGAAGACAAGTGAATCATTGCACAACTTTAATGAAAATAGCAGAGCCTTAACCCTAACCCTGAATCACAAAATTATTTTAGAAAAATCACTAAACAATCAAAATATCAACAACAAAAAAAGTAAGGAAACAAATTTTATATATATGGGGGGGTGGTAGGGTGGGTGGGGCTATGGGAAAAAATGAGAATTAAGTTGTGTCTTATACTGGTACAAATCCCCATTATGGAGTGCAATCATGATGTGTATATTTAATGTACCAATAAAGATAATAAAAAAAATATATCAACAACAAATAATAAAAAGAAATATTTTGGGATGCAATAATATAATTTATAGAGGTGACATATATTATTAGGAAAGCTAGTCTTTTTTAATCAGGGGCATACAAAGAGGAAGAATTTGTGGTTCATATAAGAAAGAATTAAAAGAATCTGTAGAAATTTTCCCCTAGGTAGCCAGGTGTCCTATAACATGAGCTTACTACACATATAATTTAAATCAACTGCTTTAGATCAGTTATTTCAGAGAACCAAAAGAAACCATCTTTAAGGGATGAAAGACACATTAACAATACCTCACAAGTTATATGATATCACAAAAGTTATGTTTATGTTTATTAAACATACACATTGTAGTCAAAAAGTTAGATACACTAAGTGAAAGAAGTGACTTGCTGCAGGGTTCAGGTGGCACACTGAAGTTGACAGAAAAATAATTAATAAGTTCAAAACTGGCTCAATGAAGGTTGGAACTCAAAATGTCTGCAGAGGCCTCCTGCACCGATAGGCTGGGCCTCCGGGAGGTAACCAACCAATCACCAGCTGACTTGCTGTTGCAAAGTGAGTCCTGGTCCCAGCACAGGGCATTGGGGGAGTGACCTAAAGGGCAATAAACACACAGTACAGTGCATCTCTGGTGTTGGCTCCTCCCCTCAGTCTCTGCTTCCTGCCTGCAAGGTGTAGCTTTCCTCTACCTCAGCGCTTCTGCCTGCTTACCTATCTTGGACCCAGAAGTCAATGGAGTGTAGCCAACAGCAAAAATATTCCTCTCCTGATTTGGGGAGTGATGGGTATTATGGTTCACTAAGAAGGACAGTGACTAAGATATAAAGTTGGTAAAATTGAAAATAAAAAATTCAAAAAAGGAGCTGAGATTTTCTGATCTCTGGATCACTGTGAAGTTTATCAATATATACATAATTAGACTCCAGGGAAGAGGAGAGGGTGAAACAAAACATTTGAAAGAGTAACAGCCTCAGACCTGATACACAGCAACACAATCAGTAGGCTCCATAAATTCCAAGCAAGATAAACTCAGAGATTTTCATATCTAGTACTACCAAAACTAAAATGCCAAAGTCAAAGACGGAAGTGAATCTTGAAACACTGTTGGCTGAACCTGGGGAAATACGTATCCCTGGAAAATCCTCAGCTACTGACATACCTCCTCCTCCCTTTAAAATTTTGTATTTTGATACGGAGCTTCACTAAATTTCCTGGATCAATTTAGAACTCATGATACACCTGTTTCACTTTCCCAAGTAGCTGGGATTAGTCCAGCTATCCTGGCTCGAAGAGGAAAGAGGGCAGAACAGACTATCATATCCATCCATCATCATTGTTCATAAGAAACCATGTTAGAAAAAAGAGTTAAGAAGTTGTTTGAAAAATACTGAGAAAAGTATTTTGAATAATTCTGTGTTCAAAAAAATTATCCTTCAAATTGAAGAGAAGAAATTCATATTTACTTGGATATAAAACAACAACAAAAAACACACAGACAGAATGAAGATTATTTTATTGGTAAAATTTTGCTCTGAGATAGCTGGGGAATTTATCAGCACCAAATCAATTAATCACTAGACATAAGCAGAGTTAGTAAGTATAACTACTTAGGTAAATATAAAGTACAATGTAACGAGGTTGGAGGCTCTTTTTCTTTTATTCCTATCAAATAAAATTGCAACTGTCTAAAGCAATGATCATAAATCTGTGTTCATGAGATTAAAATCTTTAAGGAAGTCATTTATATAAAATTAATGTGACAAATTAAGAGGAGGGAGCACAGCTATAAAGAAGCAAAGTTGTTGTCTCTGATTAAGTTGCTATTAAACTCCCTTGTTATATTAAGCTGTTGATGATAATTATTAAGGCTACCACAAAGAAAATAATTTAAACATGTACTGTCAAAGAAAAGGAAAAGAAATCAAAATGGTACTCAACTAAATATATATTTACCACACAATAGAATATATATTTAACACACGGGATGTGTGTACAGGAGGAGCAGAGCAAAAATAATGACACAACGTAGAAAAAAGGAGCAAGCTGGCCTTTGTAAATCATACATTAGCAATACTTCCATGAAACAGAAACTGATTACAAGAAAAATTAAATGACAGAGGCAGAATAAATAGAAAATAACTATAAACTCTCTTAATGAAATATGCTTTAGAGCCAAAGTCATAAATGAGTCAGATGGAAAATAAAATTATATTTTAAAAAATGTACCAAGTAAACATCATGCAAGGATAGAGAAGGATAACCATCACTAACATTGGGAGCACTATCTTTAAGGGAAGAATTACCGTTAAAGAAAAAAAAACACGCCTTCTAATAATAGTGTTCTATCTATCAGAAAGATAAAACAGTTACAAACATATTTTATGTAGCATATTCATCTATGCGGAGCCCCAAACACATGAAGCAATACAGAATTGCTGGGAGATAAACAATTCAAACATAATTGTTAGTTACTTCAATACTGCATTTTCAGTAATGGAAAAAACAACTAGACAGAAAATTAGCATGGACGTAGAGTACTCAAACAGCACAATAAAGCAATTAGACATAATGGATGAATGCACAACACTCCACCCAACAACAGCTCGCATATATTCTTTTCATGTGCACAGAGAGCATTGTCCAGGGTACCATGTGCTAAGCTGTAAAATGACTTTCAAAAAATTCAAAAGGACTTAAATCATGGGTAGAATTAGGAATCAATGCAACAAAAAGTGGAAGGATCATAAGTATATGGAAGTTAAATAGAATGCTCCTTAATAACAAATATACAGTAAGAAGACAAAATAAAAATGATATAAATGAAAATGAAAATACACTACACCAAAATTTGGAGGATTCTATGAAATTGTATTTAGGAGAAAATAGATAGGTAAGTATTTATCTGAAGAAAAGGTATCAAGTGAATAACTTTACTTTTCATCTTATAAAATATAAAGAAATAAATGAGAAACAATGATGTAAATCTGAAGTCTTAGCTATTCGGAAAACTGAGGCAGGAGGATGGCACATTCAGGGCCAGCTCTGTTTGGTCATCTTAGTGGGATCCTGTCTTGTGATAAAAGTAAAAGAAGTGCTGGGCAGGCAGATCACCATTTCCCAAACTAAGTCATCAGTACCACAAAACAAACAGCTTTCACTCTTTTAGAAGAAGAGCAAACTGAAGGTAAAACATGCAGAAAAATGAAATAATTACCAATATATTGGAACTAAGTTATAGTGTAAAAAATTAGTAGAGATTCATCAACAGAGGAGAAATTAGTCATTTGAAAAAGCAGCAAAATTGACAAACCTATAGCTAGACTAGCAAAGACAAACCAATAGTCCAAATTATTAAAGCTAGAAATCCTAAGGGAGAACTTATGAAAATGGGACTCATCAGAGTATCACAAAAAGCTATAAACCAATGTATAACATATCTTAGAAGACAGGGAAATTTTCCATAAAGACACATATTTCTGAAGTAGGCAAAAATTAGATAATTAAAATAGAACTATAATAAGTAATGAAATTTCTTAATAATAATTTTTTAAACTTCCCACAAAGAAAAGCTGAAGACTAAAGCAATTATACCAGTGTTTACAAAGAAGAAAATAAATGTTTTATAAACTCTTAAAAAGCTCTTGAAAAGAGTTTTAACTGTAAAGAAACCTTACAGTTCATTTTACGACCCCAGTTCCAGGCATGGTGGCTCACACCTGTAATCCCAGCACTCGAGAGGCAGAGGCATGAGGATTGCTGCGAGTTCCAGGCTGAGCTCGAGGACAGCCAGCCTGAACTACAAAGCGAGACCCTGTCACAAACAAACAAACAAAAACAAAAGACCAGAATAATAACCCAGCAAAAACTGGACCACATAGTTAAATACATATGTTGCCAGAGCAGAGCAACTGGCCAATAAGTGGAGGCAAATATGCTCACTATGTTTAGTCATCAGATAAATATCCATCAAAATCGTGATGAGGCTCACATTACTCCCACTGGAATAAAAATATCGAGCATTAATAAGTATTGAGGCCATTGAGTAGTCAAATACCTTACAATACTTTTGGGAAAATAAAATGGTGCTGTCATATTGGTTTGGAAAACTACGAATAGCACAAAAAATAAAAAATATGTTAATATGGAAATGCGATGAGACTCAATAATTTACTTTTTTTATTTTTTTGAGACAGAGTCTCTCATTTTGTAGTTCCACCTGGTCCTGAACTCAGCCTTGAATTTAGAAATCCTCCTGCCTCTGCCTCCTGAGGTCTGGGATTACAGGTGTGAGCCACCATGCCCTCACTGTGGTATGTGACACTGATTGCTGATGGGTGTGAGTCTCCACATCCTGCACTGCTGTGTGTGGTTAATGGGGATTGAACTCAGGACCTTGTGCTTGCAAGACAGGTTCTAGAACCACTGAGCTAAATCCCTGGCCCTCAACAATTTACTTTTTAATGTATACCTAAAAGATGTAAAATCAGATATTGAAATAAATTATTGTGTATGGATATTGACAGAAGTATGGTCAAAAGATCAAAACAAACTATATGTACACTAACTAAAGCATGTATGGACAAAATCTGGTAGTGTATAAAAAATAATATATCTTTCCGATGAAAAATAATTTTAATATTGATACATACTGTAATATGAATAAATCTTGAATATATTATGTGAACTGAACAGAAAAACACAAAATCCCACCAAAGGACCAAGGCTACATGTTATATTAACCTGCTTGTATAAAATATACAAAACAGAACATTTATTAGAGGTAGAAAGATTACAAGTACCAGGGTTTTGGTGGAGGAGGGACTTTGACTCATGGTGGGCAAGATTTCATTTTGAGATAATGAAAATGTTCTGGAACTCGATAATGGTGATAGTAGCAACTGTAGAAAAACTGAAACGATGGAAGTGTACACTTTAAAGGGGTGAACTTAACTCATCACCGTGGTACATGCCTGTTATCCAAGCTACTTTGGGGACTGGGGCAAGAACATCGTAAGATCAAGGCAAGGCAAGCTTTGACGGCTTAGCCAGACTTTTTCTCACAATTACAGGAAAAATGGAGAGAAGGCTATTTTCAGGGTATACAACAGAGATAGAGTTCAACCAAAAAGCAAATTTTATAAAAGAAGTTCATAAGGTGGACTTTATGAACATAACAACTATGACAAAAATAATTGGGTTATTATTATTATTACATGACTTTCTCAAGGACCTGTTACAACATGAACAAAAAAGTACAGACTGGACCAAAGCATTTGTTAGCCACATTTCTGATACAAACTCATATTTAGGGATACATGAGTGAAGGAGAAACTCAAGTCTGGTTGGGTCAAGTATGCTGCACGTAGCTAGGAGACACTCACGGAGTTCGAGCACGCTCACTCCGGTGTCTGGAAACTGGGCTATAGCTGCTTGGAGGCCTCCCATTCCTCTTTCTAACCGTAAAAGGTCTGCACCAATCACCTACAGCACCATTGCCCCTAGGCCACGCCCACTCCCTTGCTCTATTTAAGCCTATGTAGTCCTTAAACCAGAAGTGTTCTCCAAAACCTCCACTGAGTCTGCGTGGTGACTGTGCGTGCTCACCCTCCTGGTCCAGAACTCCGAACCTGATCCTCAGCTACGTCCCACCCCGACGCCGAGGACGACTACACAAGAGGAAACCCCAAAATTCAAAAGTAAAAACCAAACGAGAAAATGGGAAAAGTGGACAAAATAACAAAGAGATACTTCATAGAATGAATATATAGATGGAAAATGAGAACATGACAAGGTAGTTAACATCATCCTGTGTGAAAAAATACAATCTAAAATCCTAGTGAGAGTATACTTCTGTCAAAATCGTGGAAAATGAAACACAATGGAGGAAAAAAAAGTAACAACACAATATGTTGTTTGGAAAAAGTGGATCATTCACACATCACACATACTGGTAGAAATCCACATGTTGTATATAGTCTATCTGGACAAGTGTCGGTTTTTAAAATTCCCAAAACACAATCACCATTTTATCCAGGAATTGCACTCCTGGGCACAGATCCCAGAAAAAACTTATGTTTAGATAAAAATCTATCCACCAAAGAGTAGAGTCTGTTTATTCTTCATGGTCTAGGAACTAGAAACAATCCTGCTATAGTTTGGCTCGGGAACCATTCCCCAAGCACTTGGGTCAAGTTTTGGTTATGTGGCTGCCTTTGGAGGGTAGTGGAAACTTTAAAATGGAAACACGCTTTTGAAGGTATTTTTGAACAGTGGTTTCATGTCCCTGTCTGAAGTTTCGTGGCCATCACTACAGGCTGAAAAACTATAGCTACTGGACCATGGACTGAAACCTCCAAAACAATGAACTAAAGTAAAATTTCCCTCATACTAGGTTTACCATCTTAAGTATTTCTTTTACCAATGGAAAGTGGATTAATATAAACTCAGACACCCATGAACCTAACTGCTAAACAAATTATGGTGTATCCATTCTATGAACACTGCTCGGCATAAAGGGAA
>PVIR01033992.1:0-17505 GCA_004026965.1 Petromus typicus
TTCAGGAAGAGCCCAAGAACAGCAGCTGTGAGGATGGTGAGACTCAGGGCGGTGCCAGCCAGAGCCTTCCCCAGGGGGTCTTCATAAGCCAGAAAAGTCACAGTCTTTTCAATGCAGTAGTTTTGCTGAGTGTTGGCATATTGATGATCTGGACACTTCACACACTGCTGCATATCTAGTGAGAGATTCAAGTTCTCATCATTGCAATTTCACTTTTTCTTTCTTATTTACTATACTTACTGCATTTATTTTGGTTTTAGTGCTGTAATTTCTGTTCTTTCATTTCCAACCACTGCATTAGCAATTGCTCAAAGAACTTATCAGTATATACACTTTAAGAAGTAAATATGATATTTTAGATTTTTTATTTACATAGTATTTTAATGCAAATAATTCACTTATTCACATAAATTAAATCTATTCATCCTTTGAGTATTATACATACATAACATATTGATATTAAAAATATAATATTTAATATAATATTAAAAAATAATACCAAGCTTGCTAAATATTTTCTGAGAATTTCATACTTTAATTTTTTCCCCTAAACACTGTCATTCAGTAGAAGAGTCTTATGAAAGTCTTTCTCATTTTGATTTCATCAATATCATGCTTGCTCTGTATTCTGTATGTATTACTGATGGAATTATGATGGTTTCCTTCTATTTCTAGTTTAATAAGAATCATTATTATCATGACTTATTTCTAAATTATCAAAAGATGATCAATTTTGTGATCTTTTTCATTAGTTCTTTAATTCACTTCAGTTTTGCAAGAAACTAATGTATTCACTGATGCTGCAGAAACCAATTCTGCTCCTGCTCTGGCTCCTATCATGGTTTGGAATCACCTGTCAGCAGAGAAGTGTGACGTGTTTTCCTAGCGCCATTTTGGCCATATCTGCAAAACTATCTCATCACATAAAATCAATGTTGTTTCTTTTTTTTTTTAGTATCTCTTGAATACTCATAAGTTTCATACATTTCAAATACATGAAAAATTTTTAGAAAAACATGAATTTATAAACTCATATTTTTATAGTTACGGTACTGTGACTACTTTGTATTTTTCCTCAGGATTGTTTTCTATTTTTGAAAATTTCTCTGTTTCAAGGAAATTTCCATAGATTGAAATAAACAATTTTTCAGTAACTACATTTCATTATTTTGCATTTTTTCTTGCTGTCCATATAAGTCAAATGTTGTGTGTTGCTTTTTAGTTTAACTAGAGTCAACTGAGTTTATAAAATTTGCTTTCTGTATCTATACATATTCTTAAAGTTTCCTGTCATGCTGTGGGGGACTTTGTCTGCTTTTTGAGTTCTGTTGAGTTAGCACTCTTTGCCTAGTTTCCAATGAAAATCTCCAGATGTAGAACTTCACCCTCCTTTATTCAAATGTATATAATGGCATAAGTAGAGATCAGGAAATATTTCTTTTCTGTGATAGTTTTACTTTCAGCCCAAACTTTTAGTAATTTATATTTATAACTAAAATAAATTTCTCATTTAATATTCTACAGCATATTTATAATAGTTTTAGATAATAACTATGTAATTTTATATGATCTTAATTTTATGTATTTATTTTCAACACTGAAGATCACACTTCTTGAACCAGAAGCAGCTGGTGTGGGGTGCAGTGTTTCCTGTGTGCGTGGAGTGTACACAAAAACCCTGGGAACCCAATCTCCGTGTACTGCCTGGTACACCACACAAGTGATCTCATTTATTTCAAAAATGATTCCAAATTATGATAACTATTGAAAAATTAAAATGTGGAATACAGAGGTGATTTTACTGTACTATGATCTATTATCAAAAATTCAACTGTTAACTGAGTTTTCTGTACCATATCTGCACCGTGACCTGGAACCCATCTGAAATTCTGTTTTTAATAATATTGAACTTCATTTATCTTGTTCACCTATTTATACAAAGTGCAGATACTCCTTGCTGTACTATCCTGTTAAGCATAGCAAGAACTGAGACCACCCACACCCATCTGAAACACTACAGAGACTGAGGGATCTGTGCAAAATCTTTATAAAACACAAAAGTGTACATTTGGTCTGTTATTGCATCCTGCACTGTGTAGTGTAACTCCCAAGGCTGAGTGGCACTGATAGTCACTCATATCCGTGTGCAACTGGAAATTCAGGGGTGCACATAACATTAAAATTTTAAAATTATGACAGTAAAAGAGCGATGGGCAATAATTTCTCTTTATGTTCTCTGTGTCACCCCAACAGGACTTTTCCATCACTCTGGCCACTTGCTAGACCAGCTCTGGATGTCCTCCTTCATGTCTCCATGAGTTGTGATCAGATATTCAGTGAATGCTGCTGCCAAGTGCTCTCTGATGGAAAAGTGGGCTATAAAATATCTCATCCAGCTGCTCAGGAATCAGCCACGGTGTCACTCTGGCTCCTCCCCAAAGTCACAATAGCGGGAAAGGGAAAAATTTTGAATATGCTGTAGCTAAACAGTGTGGATGCAGTTATCAAATCTGCTGCAGGAATAAGTGTGTTTATAGCAAGTGAGAGTGCTCTGAGAGGGATTTATGATTGTGTGTCTTTCAGGGTCATTTTTAATTTAAGTGCTCACTGTTTATAGAATACACCCCAGTGTGAAGTCTCCATTAATCTATTAATTGCAAGAGAGCAGAGATAAAAACTAAGGACTGGCTGGGTGTGGTGGCTCATACCTATAATCCCAGCACTCAGGAGGCAGAGGCAGGAGGATTGCTCTGAGTTCCAGGTCCACCTGGGCTACATAGTGAGCTTAGGGACAGTGAGACACTGTCTGAAAAATAAAAATTAAGAAAACTAAAGACTAAACATGAGCGTGCTGGATACTGACGAGTGCCTCCCTCTCCCACATGCAGTCCCAGCTCATGTTGTGGCATACTGTTTAAATACAGTAAGGTTCTGAGGTCATTAGTCCCCTATACATGACATATCTGTGTTGTTCTTAATGCCCTTTGAGAACATAACATGTTCTTTTTTTCTTAGTCTTTGTTAAACTGAGGAAAATAACCAAGACTGTCATACTGCATTATATTAGGGCCCTTTGTGATTTTTGATTTTGTAAAACTGGCTTTCTACATCATTAAGTTGTCCAAATAGAGCTCAAACTTTCGATCCTTCTGCCTCAGCCTCCGGAGTTCTTGGATAATAAGTTTCCACCAGGGTCACAGGCCGGGAACACAATGCTACCAGTGGATCTAGAAAAACACAGCAGAGGGGCCAGGTGTGGTGGTGCATGCTAATATCCCCACTTCTGGAATCTGTGTTAGGTGGGTCACAAGTCTTAGGTGAGCATGGGAAACTTAGATTCTTCCAAAGTACAGAAAACTTAAAAGGGCTGGAGATGTGTCTCCGGGGAAGACTGTGCTGTATCTCGTTCTCAGGAAAGCATAAGAAAAAAGAAAAATCCAGCTACAGTTCAGGAGTCAGCAAGTGTTGGGGTGATATGAACGGAGGTGAATCATCAAACAGCGGAGGAAAGAATTTGTCTTTGTAATTCTGCTCAAAATTATATTCTTTCCTTAGAGTTCTGTGAGACAAAAGAAAGCTAGAGAACTGGTGGAGAAGTTTTACCCTTACCTGTGTCGTTGGCGATCTCATTCTCTGCGCAAGGGGTGCAATCAAAACAACAGACAGGTTTTTCTGTTGGGGGGGATTTCCGAAATCCAGGGCGACAACGCTCACTGCACACAGAGCGAGGAGTCTGAGGACAACCACATGTGTGTTGGAAACTTGTCTACTTTGTACATAATATTTCACAAACATGGTGACAAACTTAATTTCTATGAATACATAAAGACAAATATGTTGCTAGAATTTTACATTTATTTGATGACTAAATACTTTAATAATGACTATAGTGTGATTAAGTCAATTAATTCTGTTCTGATTAATCAAAATTGGACAAGTAGGAAAACTTAGCACACAGAAGTGAATCATTAAATTTCCATTTGTGAACATTTATGACCTTGGATGGACAATACCTACACAAGATTTTGCTCATCTCTGTCTAATAAAATGTGTTCAGTGCAGATCCAACTTACCTCGATAATTCCTGTGGGCCAAGCTATCATCTCCTCAGACAAGGACAACTGTTGACCAAATGGAGCATGAGGGGAAAACTCTCCAACTTTCACCTTAAGTCTAAGGCCTTCTGGGAAATTCCAAAAATTCAGGAGGTCATACTTCGTTTCCACTTTGCTTTTCTTACCCAAGTTTCCTTGTTCTCCAGGGGGATCGTTCAGTTGGGGGAGCTTCAGAAAGGGGTGCAGCTGAAAAGGATGCATTATCCTGTGAGGAATTGGACCCCAGTGTTAGGAAACAACACCTGAATAGAGGACAGTCTTTAATTTTCTTTATTCCTTGTTGCATAGTGGAACTTTAAAACATGCGTCAAAGTAAAATAAATTAAATATGAAAATATATCTGAAATATCAGGTCAACAGAAGACATTTCAACAAAATCCTCGTAGATACATGGTTTGTATGGATTGCAAAGTTTTCCTTCAGATTTTTGTGATTATTTCTACAGTCTTTACCTGAAAAATGATGTAATAAGCTGAAATGTGGTACATAATGTAAATGTTATACAAAATATCCAGGGCACTATTTGATTAAAGTTTCAACTTTTGGTGGAAAACATAATGTGGAGAGGCTTTTGCATCTTTTAAAACCAAGAAAAAGTTCTTGATTTATTTCCACTTCCAAGTGATCTCAACAATAAAATTAGAGAATCACTCAGATTTTTTTGAAAAGAATTTTGTTGACTGGTTCTGATCACTTGTGGAAAGCCCTATGTGATGACTTTGGTAATAAGACAGACTAAAAGAAACAACACCTTACCTTCTGGGGATGAACATCGCGGTGTCCACAGTGCCCGCCTGCTGCACCTGAACTTGCTGAAAAAGCATCTCATGGAGTGCATGGGCAACAGCATACACAGCCTTGTATGCATTGTAGCTCCTTTCACTCATAGCTGTTTCAAAACGATTCTCAGGCAGCCATGCCAGAGAAGCATTGGGTGTACAGTTCTTCAGTGCACAGTCAGACTCAGAGAAGGAGCAGTGGAAATTCTGGAACCAATACCTAGTGAGGAAAGTGTCTTCTGGGTATTTGGAGGGGGTAGCTGTTTGGATAAACTCATGAAATCCAGAAATCTCCTCATGGTGGTGCACAAACATGAGACTTCCGTGGAATGGATCTAGGATGAAATCTCTCCCAGCCAGGTCAGTGGGCCACTGTGAGTTTGTGACCCAGACTCTCCATGTCACTAACTGTGGCACTATATAATAGATCATATCACTTTGAGTGTCAGTGTCATAGTAAATGAAGACCACGTTCACTCGCAATGATTCTTTCGTCATGAAATCAGGGAGCTTCTTGGTTGAGATGTTTGATATAAAACTAACTGAGATCCTTTTTACATATGCTAAACAAACTCTGCTCCTGTCCATTTCTGCCTTCATGTCTGAGAGAAACTGAAGACCACTCTGGCCTTCTGTGATGACCACTCCCACCCAGGTCCATCTGAAATGGACCATCAGGGAGACCGTGGCGAGGGCCAGAAATCCATCCCTCAGTGCCATCTGATGGAGAGAAGGAAACAGGGCATTCTCACTGAACTCAGGATCAAAACTGCCAAAGGTCAGCTGAAGGGAAAAGAAAATTGGAAATTGTGTGAAGAAAGTTGACATAAAGCACAATCTGAGACCTGAAAGGTATTGAGAAATAGCTAAAAACTGCAGAAGGAGATATTCTTTATCTGATCTATTTAATCATCTCACATCATAATTGTCCTGTTTCTGAAAGTAATCAAAGAGACTCTGAGTTCAGGGAATCTTTAATTTCCTCTGTCCCTCCTTTCTGATGTACACAAACAACATGTGAGTAATCAGCATGTTTCTCTGTAGGTTACAGTTTGAGGTTGTACAATTTGTGTGACACACAGACCATCGCTGTCCATTCCACCATCCTTAGAAATTGACCCTGAATCCATCAACTAATATGACATCACTTTATCCTTTCCTACTTACCCTCCCTCACCTGTGGAAATTTGTAGAGTTCCAGCAACGGTCCAACTTGAGAGGAAATTACCCGTGATGATGCTGTTAACAATGCTATGGACTTAGTCTCTCTCCCACACCTATAGTTAGGTGCTTTTTTTTGTCCTGTCTGGAAAGTGAGGAAACTCTCTAAAAAATTCCACAGATTGTCAAATAAATGATGAAACTCATAGCCCAGAGATATGTTGGGTAAAATATGAGGATTCCTGTTGATCTCTTCAATGGCAAAAATAAAGGCTAACACATTCTGGTAGTTGTGGGGCAATAGCCTGCAAAGGAAGCATAGAAGTCCTTAGAGGAGACTCAGTAAATGACTGTGCTCCACTGCAGGACAATATCACTCTTTAATAGAACGCTGTGTGTCCCCAAACTCATATCCTGAGAGCCCAAAGCAAGGATATCAGTGTGGAGATTACTTAAAAAGCTAGGATTGGAGGTCTCACTTGACCCAGCCATCACTCTGCTAGGTGTATACACAAAGAAATTAAAAGATTCATTTCACAGTGACATATGTGCACCCATGTTTATAGCACGTCAGTTTGTGATTGCTAAATCTTGAAAATAACTCAAATGTGCGTCAACTGGAGACTGGATAAAGAAGATGTGGTTCTTTGATAGAATGGAGTATTAATCTGCCATTACAAATGATTATTGTCTCATTCATAGATGACAAATAAACAGGTCACAGATGTGTAAGTATCATAAATTTTCTCTGGTATGAGAAGATGAAGTTGTAAATGAGTTGTGGAATGTATAGTTGATATTGTGAAATAGAAAATATTTTAAAAGGAAGAGAGTGTAGGGGTAAATAATGAGGGGGAAATGAATCTGGTAATAATAAAGAAAAAGAAACAAAGATTATATATTTACGGGGTGGGGTTGCAGAGTGGGGGAAAAGGGATAAAATGAGTGTTGAATGCGATGATGATGTGTATTCATAATGTACCAATAAAGATCAAATAAATATAAAAAGAAGCAAGCCAAAGCTTTACTTGAGTGGAAGGTTTTACAAATTTGGTTTTTTCCATTTCAGTGTCTTTAAAAAGAACTAAAACAAAGCCCTGTCCGCACTCACCCATGTCGTGATGTACATGAAGTGATGGATAAGTTCACTTGCTTTATTTAATAAGTGGAAAATCTAAATAAAATCGGCATTTCACATCTCATCCCATAAAAATAAAGTATATCATTGACAATCTTTAGTGAAATTCAAGAAATATATTCGAATCAAAGCACAGATCTCCTTAAATTCAGAAGACATGGCTCAGAGCTGTGTGCGCACGGGGAGCTGCAGTGAGCTCCAGTGACTCCTGCAGAAATCTCAGGTCAACAAGAGAACCCGCAATGCGCATGCGCCGCGCTCTGCTCCCGGAAAACAGTCCACCAGAATATTGTTGGCTCCAGAGATGGCTACTGTTGCTCTAGAATTTCTAATTCTTAAAATATACGTAATATATAAAGAGGCTACAAGATTTTCTAATGGATACCTGAACTAAAAGAAAAATTCCGTTGAAGAAGATGAAAGCACGAAGAAGTCTATTTCATTGACGTCAGCATTCACTATTAAGTTACTACTCAATATGTACAATATTTTAAACATATTTAAATTTTAGAATTCAATGAAACAAATTGAATAAAAGAGAGAACTACATGTGTGCAGTCTTTTGGTTTATTTTTACATGTGTAAATCAATATATTCTTTGTCTCAGTTGGCATTGTATACTAACAGATAAATAGTAAATTATTTTGTTGATGGTGAATGCAAGCTATTGTGAAAGATAAAACTACTGAATGTACTCAGACAAAATTAAAACAAGGTACAGTGACACACACTTGGAATCGCAGCACAGTAGGACATTGAGGCAGAAATCGCACAAGTTTCAGCTCAGCTTTGGCAATTTAACACATTAGGGAGAAACTGTCTCAATACTATAAATCTAAACACATAATTAGTGGACTGAGGGTGTGGCTCAGGGGGAAGCCCTGGATTCAAAGCTGAGTACTGCAAAGAGTAGAGCATTAACACACATGTGTGTGTAAACTACACGGTGGATAATCGTATTTCCTCTGCGTCCAAACTCTTCTCCACTTTTCACAGTTTATATGCAAAATACTTCATCCAAGCAAAAATCCCTTAAAATATTGTAAATTTTTTCTAAATAAATGCTTTTTTAAATATGTAAAACATCCCTCAAGTGTAGAAAAGTCTATAATATGATTGAGAAAGTGGTTAAAGGCAAGCCAGAGAATAAAATATCATTTAGATGATGTGGAAATAAAGAGCTAATCTCAATAAAATGTCACTGTATCAATGAAAACTTATCTGCACACGTTGAGTCCTGTCACATTTGGAATAAAGATGAAGAATAATGCTCTCCTACACGGCTGCTGAAGACACTAACCATTCTATTTCTCTAGGTTTCTTTGATCATAGGCACAAAACAACTTCGAATTACATAGCATAGGATCCAGCCATTGCTTTTGGTAAAGTTCTCTTACTTTTATCAGAAAATGTACATCTATGGAAACAACCTATCTCTCTCATAGATGTATTATCATTCTTAAAAAACTGAAATAAAACAATTTAAAAATTAGGAAGATGCAAATTTGATGAAAAGAAACTTTGTTAGTTTTTCAGAGTATAATACTGTATAGGGATAAGAATTATCAGGATGATACTGAGGTTTATACACACATATATAACATCTTTTCTTATGTAAAACATAGTGAAAGATAGAGCAAAAAATATGACTATTGGTAAATACATGTAATAATAATCACCAGGTTATTATGAAAACTAATTTATAATTACTGTGGCTACTTCATGTATGCATACCATATATGGGAAATGCCAGCTGTAATGATACATGATTCTATTTACAGCTAATTGAGATACTGAAGCCAGATTTTGTGAGTGCAAAATATTTGAACAACATAAGCAATATAAGGAAACCTTATCTCAAAAATATATATCATCTTAAAATTATCTGAGAGCAAAATTATGAATAAATATCTTATACACAACACTGAATATGAGGAAGGCACAAACACCTACTCTGGATGAAAGGTGCGCTTATTCTTCATCCTGCCATCCCTTCTTCCAGGTCTGGACAACCAGTAATACAATATTTACGACTCTACCATCTCACAAAAGACCATCACGCTGCTCACCTTGCTCACAGGTGACTCCACACAGATTGTATGTGTTAATGATAAGAGCAGCTACAGAACTTAAGTGGAAATAACTGACCACCGAGAAATGCACACAGTGAAATTAGATGAGAATGAAATTAGATGAGTGAATTTCAGGGAGCATTGTCCTTACTCCCTGCCTGAGTTGCAGATCCAGGGATACAGGGCCACTGAAGAGAAACTGTGACATACTTAGTATTTGAAAGTGTAACTGAGTCCCTACAGTAACATCTGCCCAAGCAGGTGGGCCATAAAATCAGAAGGGATGTAAGACATTTTATGCACCATGAAGAAAACACTATCAGACCCTAGTGTTTAGGAAAGGGATATTTACCTTAGTCTCATACTACTGTGTTCAATCCAGGGCATGGATTGAGTGTAAAATAGAGACCTGTTACTATCACTCTGTGGCAACTCAGGTATAATGAAGAGTTTGTATTGTACAGTCAAGGGTAAGACATTGTCTCCTTCATTATCTAACATTGAAAAATGAGACAGTAAAATATGAAACATTATATTCTCCTACTTTTTAAAAAATGAGAAAGGGAAGAAAATAAGAAATGCAGAACAGCTTGGAGTGAGTGAGCACAGAAAGGACAGGACAGGGACACAGATGGCATCGATCTGCCCATCCACAAGGCCCAGGCAGTACTGACCATGATTGTCAAGCTGAAAACAAATGAAAAAGACACTTACTCGATGATGTAGTTCTGCACGATGGGCCTCCTAGGAGGGAAACGAATTAAGTATCCGCAGGCATACAGGGAGAAGAAACCCACGATCACCACGTCTCCGTCCTTGTGCACACTGGTGCTCCTGCTTTGAAAGCAGCCATCACGAGAAAAGTGGGACACTATGAGGGGAAGCTGCAAGAAGAATAAGAGAATACACAAAAGGGGCATCTTATCTGTGTCTACAGATGTTTAAGTCTGTATTAAGATGGGTTGTGCAGTGTCAGGTAGGTGACTGGGTATCCTATGTATGTGTTTATGTGGGGAGCAAAGTACATGCATGTGAATAAAAGTGCATGCGGTGTATACTCTCATATAAGACGGGCACTTTAAAAATCCTGACTTTTTTCAAGCAAACATCCATCCTCTATGTCCTTGGAGGAATTTCTTCACCCGAGGCCTGGTGTCCCTCAAAAAAACAAAAGTTGGAAAGTGTTTGAAGACCAGCTTCTGCACCTCCAGGCACCACGATTTCTCTCACATCAATTGCACCAAGTTCCCCGGTGCCTCCTCCTCCTGGGTGGCTTGTGTCCCAGCCTCCACCAAGACACTATTTGCATGGATGCCGTTTGGGGTGATGCAAATGGGCTGCACCAGAGGATTCTCTGCTTTGTGTTTTTGAAATGACCTTGAGGGAACCAAACTCAGTTATGAAGACTGAGGCACTAAGCTCCCCAGGGCTCAAGAGATGAAATTATAGCCTCACTCATCTAGGAATCAAACCAGACACTGAACCAGCCTACTATTGCTCATTCTGTTCCAAGTCTTAAATGCAGTTAAAAAAAAAACTTCCAGTTACACATTTGGCCAGGCTTGATGGCACATGTCTGTCATCCCAGCACTCGGGAGGCAGAGGCAGGAGGATGGCCATGAGCTCGATGTCAGCCTGAGATACACAGTGAGCCAAGGCTAGCCTGAAGCACATAGTTAGGTCATGGCTCAAAACAAACAGACAAAAAGACCCAACTACACATATGTCCATTCCCTAAAGAGGCAGTAATTATACTTTATCCGACCTTCCAAATTCATGGCTTATGATTAAGAAAGACATATATTGGATTTCTGAGGTCTAAACTTTGGTCTTCTTCCTAAATTTAATGATTCCATGGCTTTATCTATTGTCCTAATTCATTTCTAGAACACAACCTGGGGGCTACATTCTTAACCCTTTTATGACAATAATTCAATTTGTTCACCATAAAGCAAAGCAACAAAACTGGAGTGTACGTCTGCATTGTCATCAACAGAAATAACTGACGACAAGAGTCACATGTGACTTTATAGCCCTGAAGTTCTGGGGAGTTTGCAAAACAGGGACATTATTACTTACAGCTGAGTAGATAGCATTTTACATTTGTCAAATTTTAAATAATATACATCACAGGTTGTAAGCCCTAATGCAAACTTGGACTTTACTGTTAGACCATCATTGGCTTATGTAATAATTGTTGGAATAATGAAGCAAATACATAATGTGTTTTCACATTAATTACTATAAACTTAAAACATTAGAAACTAAAGTCACTAAAGTTCAAGAAAAAACATCTTTCCCAATGAATATCTACTGTCTCATACCATAATTGAAGATTTAAAAATTATCTAGTCTAAATGAACATGTGCTATAAATGCAAAATAGACAAATTTCAAATCTTTCATATAAAAATGAATACATAACATCACAATAATAGTTTTACTGTTAAATGCATATTAATATATTACTACACTGAATCTTTTAGCTGAAGCATAATATAAAATTAAGATTTTAAAATGAAGGTCTTATATGAATATTCTCTTAAGCACTGCAAGATACCCCTGGTATGATCTCTTAGTATGTTGTCTTATTCAAATGAGAGATACCACATAGCATATCAGATCATGTGTCTGGTTAATTTCACTTAACATTATATTTTCCAGGTGAGTCCATTTGCTTCTAAATGCCTCAAATTTGTCCTTCATTACAGTTCAGTAGCATTCTATTATGGCTAGGTACCACATTTGCTTTATCCAGTCCTCTGTCAGTGGATACACAAGCTCCTTCCAAGATTCAACTGCTATGAATTATGCTGCTATAAATATTAGTGTGCATATTTAGCTGCAGTATGATGTCTTTAGCTCTTTGGGAAAGACAAGTAGAAGAAGGAAAGCTGGGTCAGATGAAATTAATCATTACAGTCCTCTGAGGAATCACCACACTGATTTGCACAATGGCTTTATGAGTGTCCATTGCCACCAAGAATGCATGCAGACTGTACAGCACAGGCAGCATTTGTGATCATTTGATTTCTTCATAACTGACATTCTTCCTGTGGTAAGGTAGAATCTTAGTGTGGATTTAATCTGCATTCCTTTAATGACCACAGATGTTGAGTAGTTTTTCCATGTATTTTTTATAAATTCAAAGTGTTATTGGTACATTACAAATACACATCATCATTGCCATCAACACTGAGAGTTTGTACCAGAATATGACATGACTTGATTCTCACTTTTCCCCTTCCTCCACCCAGCCTGCACGCCCCACCCCCTAAATACATAAGCTTTGTTTCCTTTTGTTTTATTACTATCACTTTCTTTTTCATCTCGTTATTTACCCCTACAACCTCTTTCCTTTTAAATATTTTCTATTTCACAATATCAACTATATATACTAGAACTCATTTACATTTTCCTTTTTTCATACCAGAGAAAAGATATGATATTTACACATCTATGATCTATTCATTTCACTTATGAGGATGTCCTCAAGGTACATCCATTTGAGTATGAATGATTCAATTTTATCATTTTAATGGCTGAATAATACTCCATTCTATCAAAGAACCACATCTTCTTTATCCAGTCTCCAGTTGATAGACATTTGGGTTGTTTCCAGGATTTAGCTATCACAAACTGAGCTGCTATAAACATGGGTGCACATATGACACTGTGATATGATTCTTTTAATTCTTTTGTTTATATACCTAGCATAGCGACGAATTGGTCAAGTGGAATCTCCAATCCTAGCTTTTTGAGGAATCTCCACACTGATTTCCACCGAGTTTGTCCAAGTCTACACTCCCACCAACTTCCTCTGAGAAGTGTCTGTTGAGATTACTTGCTAGGATTTTTATGGGGTTTTTTTATACTAGATAATCTGTCTTTAAATTTCATTGTGTGTTCTAGATAATCATCTAATAAGATATTCTTACCATAAGAAAAAACATGGCGGGTTATATCCAGCATCACAATGTGTGAATGGGTGAAAAACTAATTTGAAACGTTTACATTCCAGGGCCCATTATTTAGCTCTGCAGTTCTGTCTCTTGCCTTGCAAGCACAAGGCCCAGGATTCAATCTCTGTTAACTACATACAACAATGTTGGGCATGAAGACTCACACCCACCAGCAATCAGAACCACATACCACAGTGCCTGTCCTGGTGGCTCACACCTGTAATCCCAGCACATGGGAGGCAGAGGCAAGATGATTGCTGTGAGTTCAATGATGAGATGAGGACCAGCCTGAACTACAAAAGCCAGACCTTGTCTCAAAAAAAAAAAAATTTACATTCCAATAGTGTTTTTTTTAAAAAAACACAATTCTTTAAGCACCTGGTTGGTGATATTTGTTAAAGCATGAAAATGATTCAGAGCCTGTATCACAGAGCCTATTTAACACAAATATTCAGGAGCAGAAATGACAGGAAAATTTTAATGTCTCCTTTCAAGTTAAAAGCTGTTTTGAAAACCCTTAGTTTCTGTTGTTTAGTGACTTTGGTGAAAGAGTGATATTTTTCTGTAGCATTAATTCCTGAACACTCTTCTGAAGTGTGTGATAAAGACAGAAAGAAACTAATCAAGACAGCCAAAGAGTCTCACTACGTATTGAGTAAGAAAAAAATTTAACAATAAGGGCTAGCAATTATAAGCATACATGCACCACACTTTACTGTCAGGAACTGTGGACAACTTGGACTTGACAATGTCTGCCCTGTTCTGCAGGATCAACTACTGGGATTATTGCGAGCGTCTGCCCCTCCCTGCAGTATATTAAATTTAAAGGATTCTTAAACTACAAGGATTACTGCACTAGGACGATTGGATTTAAGACTTTGTCTCCCTTGCCCTACGTAATCTTTAACTACGTGGATTATTGTGGGACTACCCTCTTTTTTGCATGCCAGGATTATGAGTGTGACGTCTTGGTACCAAATAAAGATTCTGGGAGCTCGGTGATGTGCTCTTCTGCTCCTGTTTCTTCTGCTGCAGTATTCAGTCTTCTACCGCCGCTGCTCAGAGTAGCAAGAGTCAAGCCCAGGCTCAGCCTTTCTCCTCAAGGTTCTGATTTTGTTGTTTGTTGCTTGTTAATCCTTTTGCTGTGGGACTCACGGTGCACTAGAATTTGCCACAAGGAGTGTGGGGGTGTCCTCTTCCCTGGACTCCCACACACTACCACATATAACTACCAAAAACTAACGTTATCGCTGTAAAAGATGAGAAAAACACTGATGTAGTCATAGTGGGGGACCTCAATATTCCAGTGCCCTACAGAAATCACCCAGATGAAACCCTAGCAGTGAAAGGTCAGAGCTGAGCAAAACCTTGGTATAAATGGACCTAATAGACAGCTCTGGGGTGTTCCACTCAACAAACAGAATAGATACCCCTCTAAGTGGTACTTGGGACATTCTCCAAAACACACCACACTGCAGCCCATACAGTTTGTTAAAGTAACTAAAATAATTGTCACTATCCCAGGCAGATTGTCAGACTATAATTTCTTCTATCCCGTGTCCTAGTAGTTACAAATTTTCCGACATTTCCTCAATGTCTTCACTTTAAGTTGATTTTTCCTCCAGATGAGACAGAGGATCCTGGATTTACTGTCTTCTATGTCCATCCAGTTTCCCCAAAACTATTTCTAGGTCCTCTTTTCTTGCAGGTATGCTTTCAGCACGCTTGTTGCAGGTCAGTGGCCTGGAGAAGCATGTGCTTACTTCTGCAGCGTCTGCTCTGTTCCACTTTTTATGCTGTTCTTGTGCCAACAGACCACTCCTGTTACAATGGTGCTGCCGTGTTGAGTCGGGTGTCCGAATCCTCCACGGTGGCTCCTTTGACTCAGCATTGCTCTGACTCTTCAGAGTCCTGTACTCGCTTAGCTCTTTCAGGATCTTTTCTTAATCCTGTGAAAAGTATCATGAGAATTGCATTGAATCCTTGCCTATTTTGGGACACACGTTGACATTTTTAAAATATTGATTTTTCCAATCTCTGTGTGTGGGAAGTCTTTTTACTTCTGTTTCACTTTCTTTCTTCTATATTTTGTCAAAACCTCATATTTTTGTTTAGGCTTTGCTTTCTGTTTTTCTTTTTTTTTTCCCCAGGAGATTGAATTTCTATCTTGATATATTTTTCACAACCATATTATTAGTGTATACAAAAGGCACTGGTCTTTGTATGATTACTTTATATTCTGCTACTTCACAAACTGTATGAGTTCTAAAGAGGTTTTGCTTCTTTGTAATTTGGATGGATAGAATCGGATTATCAGCAAAACTAATTTGAATTTCTCATTTTGTGTTAGAAAATCTTTTAATTTTTTTGCTGCCTAATTGTTCTGGTTGAAATTTCTAGTAGCATACTGACTGAGTGCTTCTGAGTACATGCATTATCTTCAGATGATCTTCCGAAAATATCTTCAGATGTGTTTATTTGGTTGGCTGAGTGTTCGTCACGTACATATCCTTCACTATGTTGAATTAAGATACTGCTATACCTAATTTATCCAGGACTCTTATTATAAAAGAAATTGTAATGTCATCAAGAGTTCTATCTGCATCTCTTGAGATGATCATGTGTCTACTACTGCTAATTATATTTATGTAATGCATTACAGTTTAATGAGTTATATATGTTGAGTCATTCTTTTATCTCTGAAATGAAACCAAGTTGATTGTGGCAAATAAACATTGTAATACGTTGTTACATTTGACCTACAAGAATTTTATTAGAAATTTTCCATTTGAGTTCATCAAGATGGTGGGTGTGGGCTAAGGATTTAGCTCAAGTGGTTCCGTGCTTACTTTGAATGCACAAGGGCTCCAGTTAGATGCCAGTCCGGTTCTGAAAAAAACAAAAATAAAAAAATGAGGTTGCTGGCAAACATATAAATCTTTTTTGTTCCGTTTTCTTGTTAGATTTTTGACACACACAGTGATCACATTTACCACAGGGAATTTGTAACTGTACATAATATTTTTTAATTTCTTTGCTTTAATTTTTTTATTTCTTTCTCTTTTTCCTATTCTCATTCTCCTCAGCCCTTCTCCCCTCCTCTATTTACAAAATCCTGTTTCTATTCTTTTCCCTCTACTGTTTTTATTTTTTACTGCTCTTCACTTCCTTCCCTTCTTAATCCCCTCTCACTTATTCTCCTTATTTAAACCTTTCTTTATACAGCCTAACATTGATCCTCCCTTAGGTTCTTAGGCACATTTTAATTTTCTCACACAAGAGAAAAAAACATACTATTTAAACATGTGTGTCCAATTTATTACACTTTAAATTATGTTTTAAAGTTACATATATTTACATTACCCAAACAGCTAAAAGCCTCCTATCACAATGATATGGGCCTATATAGCTACATATTGGAAATAGTACATATGCCTTTCAATTGACGAATAGATAAAGAAATGTGTTTTTTACATACAACAGAGTAATCCTTTGCAATAAAGAAAAATAAACCTGAGACATTTTTTAGTAAAGAGATGCACAACTTGTGAAAAACAATAAGAATTGACAATTGGGGCCGGGGATTTGGCTCAATGGTTCTGGCGACTGTCCTGCAAGTGCAAGGGCCCGGGTTCGATCCCCGCTAACCACATACAATACTGGGTATGGAGACTCATGCCCAGCAGCAACCAGCACCACATACCACAGTGCCAGGCGTGGTGGCTCACGCCTGTCATCCCAGCACTCGGGAGGCAGAGGCAGGAGGATTGCTGTGATGTGATGTGAGTTGGAGGCTGAGCTCAAGGCCAGCCTGAACTACAAAGTGAGACAGTCTCAAAAAAAAAAAAAATCGACAATTGGAATTATATTGAATTGAAACAGATGTTTAAATATCATATCTTTTATCTGGTATGAGAAAATGAAGATATAAATGAGTTCTAATATATATATATATATAGTTGATATTGTGAAATAGAAAATATTTAAAAGGAAAGAGGGTGTAGGGGTAAATAACTAGGAAAAAAGGATGTGATAGTAATTAAAAAAGGAAACAAAGCTTATGTATATACTGGGTAGGGGATTGTAGGATAGGTGGGGGAATGGGAAAAAATGAGAATGAAGTCATATCATATCCTAGTACAAACTCTCAATGTTGAATGCAATGAAGATGTGTATTCATATTGTACCAAAAAAAGATTAGAATTTTTTTTAAAAAGATTCTCTTCAGCAGAGAAATTGAATAGTGGAGTGAAGAGACCACTTACAAAATGGGAAAATA
>PVIR01033993.1:0-17493 GCA_004026965.1 Petromus typicus
CTTCTGCACAGCAAAGGAAACCACCAACAGAGCAAAAAGGCAACCAACAATGTGGGAAAAAATCTTTACCAGCTGTTCCTCAGACAAAGGGCTACTATCTAGAATATATAAAGAGCTCAAAAAAATCAGCCCACCCAAATTTAATGACCCAATTCAAAAATGGACATCTGAAATGAACAGATATTTTTCAGAGGAAGAAATAAGAGCAGCTAAGAAGCATATGAAGAAATGCTCAACATCATTAGTCATTCGAGAGATGTGGATGAAAACAACACTGAGATTTCATCTCACTCCACATAGAATGGCTGCCATTTCAGAATCAGCCAACGGCAAATGTTGGCGAGGCTGCGGAGAAGAAGGAACCCTTCTCCACTGTTGGTGGGACTGTAGACTCGTATAACCCCTGTGGAGATCAGTTTGCAGAGTCCTCAAAAAGCTAGGATTGGAGGTCCCATTTGACCCAGCGATAGCTCTGCTAGGTATATACACACAAGAATTAAGAGACTCCTATCACAGTGACATATGTGCACCCATGTTTATAGCAGCCCAATTTGTGATTGCTACAACTTGGAAACAACCCAAGTGTCCATCAACTGGAGACTGGATAAAAATGCTGTGGTTCCTCTACAGAATGGAGTATTACTCTGCCATAAAAAATGGTAAGTTTGAATCATTTCTACTTAAATGGACATACCTTGAGGATATCCTCATAAGTCAAATAAATAGATCACAGATAAGTCCATATCGCATCTTTTCTCTGGTATGAGAAAATAAAGGTGTAAATGAATCCTAGAGTTGTATGTTATATATTGTGAAATAGAAAATGCTCAAAGTAAAATAGGGTCAAGGGGGAAAAATAATGAGATTATAACAAAAAAGTAAGGAAACAAATTTTGTGTATACGGGGGGCGTAGGGTGGGTAGGGCTATGGGAAAAAGTGACAATTAAATTGTGTCTTATACTGGTACAAATTCCCATTTTGGAGTGCAATCATGATGCGTGTATGTAATGTTCCAATAAAGATTTTAAAAATAAATAAATAAGAGAGATCAAACCAGTGAAGGTAGAAAACAGCAATTATCCTAGCACTTTGGAAGGCTCAGGAAGAAGGACTGGAAATTTGAGCCCAGTTTGGGCCATGATGGGAAAGTTTGTGACACAAAATCCTATAGCAAAAGAAAAGATAAATACAGGGCTGATGATATAGCTCAGTAGAAAAGATCTGGATTCAATCCCTAGTACTAAAAAATAAAGAAATCAAAAGGTTAAAATGCAGCCCAGAGCAACACAAAAGGACACGGGCACCGTCATTCTCATATGTGCCAAATGTGCCGCTCCTCCCAGGAGCTCTGTAGATGTGGCTCAAAGGAGAATAAAAACAGGTTGGAGCCCCGGGGACCTTAGTATAATTGGACTCCACCTGCTGTGGTTTCAATGTGCTCTCCAAAGCTCATGTTGACATTTAATCCCCATTGGAACAGGTTTAAGAGGTTGCAAATACCTCAGTTAATAAGCTTCAATTGTTCGAAAGTTTGGGAAAAGACAACTATGTTTGTGTTTGTGTGCAAAAGATGGTTATAATTGTATCTGTCACCTATTACCCAGTTTGCAAGCAGGAATAAAATTTTCCCAGATGCTTCTGTTTGACAACCACATTGTTGTTTACAAACAAAAGTGTTTGTGAGTCAAGGTACAACTATACCCAATCTATCTAAAATGTTTCCTACTTGTCCACGGAGGGAACGTTCCAAGACCCTCAGTGGAAACCTGAACTTATGGAGAATGCTGAACCTGGATGAAGTATGTATATATACATAAAACTGAACAATAAAGTTTAATTTATAAGTGAGACACATCAAAAGACTAGTAAAAATTACTTACAATAATATAGAATAGTTCTGTCAATACAATGTAATGATTTATATGAGTGTGGTCTCTCAAAACACTTATTGCTCTGAACTTACCTTCTCCTTGTGATACAAGGCCAGTGTGATCAGATGAAGTGAGGTGAATGATATAAAAATCACAATGCAACCTTGGGCTACTATGGACTTGAGGATACACTCGAAAGACAATTGTCTGCTCCAGGTGATCCTGGATTGCTGAGCCACGAGGATGCCAATGGTCACACAGGAGGAGCAGACAATGTTGGGGGGTGGGGAATCCTTGATAGTTGCAACTTCTTTCTTTTTAAATATCTTTTAGTAGAACATTGTAATGAAAAGTTGTCTCCTTTTTAACTGATCAAAGCATAGCTGCAGATAGTGTCACCTTTTTGTGACTGGTTGCCTGGCTTTCATGCTGCACTCCCATAGTGTCATCTTCCATAATTTTGTCCTTTAATATCTGTGTACTTTGCAATAATTCTGAAAACTTCAGTGCCCTAGTGTCGGTTTCATTTCAGTTTCTTCTTTGTCTTCCTCTGCCTGTGTACTTGACTCAACAAGTTTCCAATCCCTTGTTGGTTAAGACTTGTTGGTCTGCAAGGTGTCCTTCTACTTCTTCATTGAGCCTGTTAACAAATCCTTCTCAAATGAATTCTCATTCAATAGAAATTACTCAGCCTCAAGTGTTCTGTTACAGTAGAAAACACATGAAGACATGTGGGCTACAGGGTCTAAAGGGGAAACAGAGACAATGAGTCAGAGGGAGAAAGGGAGAAAGAGAGAGTGTGTGTGAAAGAGTCCGAGAATTCCTGTACCCTGCAGACAGCCAGAGGCCTGGGGGAACCACTCAGTCCTAATGGGAGCAATCAGAGACCAAGGGGACTCGCTCCATCCACTGCTGCGTCTCCTGGCCATCCTCTCCACATCACTCCCTCTTGTGGCTGTCAGAGAACAAGGTGACAGGGACACTGGAAGTGTAGATAGTGGGCTGCTCCAGCCCTAAGAAAGCCTGTCTAGGAGGCATACACATAGACCAGCACAAGTACACAAGTACAGCACGTGCAGACTCACCAACAGGCACAGAAGTCTCTACCACCTCCACCACTTCAGTGCAAACACACTTCATGTGGGAAAGCTAGTCAATTTGCACATGTTTTCACACATGCAAGAATGTACAAATAGAGCACACCTGGATGGATACACAAGAACATGCAACAGGACATTCACACTGACCTATAAAATAAAATAGCCCCTCATATATAAAATACTACATAGCCACAGCATGACTAGAGAGGCTAAACTAAGGAGACAAACACACACACCCAAGCACACAGACACACTCTTGTGCATCCTGGTGTGTCTTTCATAGTACGGCTGCCAACAGTTAAGGAGGGGCTAAAGGGCTGGGAGTGGTCAGGTGACTGGGCTGAGCAAACAGGAAGTTGGGTGCTTGGTAACTCCCTTCTAACATCCCCCTCGTGGATAATCATTAGAGAGGAGGCGGGGCATGGATGCAGTTGCATAACTGGGTGAGGACACAGGATGAGGATAAAAGGTTCAGCTCCAGAACACAGAAAGCTGGACAGCAGTCAGACCGGAGCCATGGAGCTCAGCGTCCTCTTGCTCCTCACTGTCATCACGGGCTTCTTGGTTCTCTTATTCAGGGGCCACCCAAAGGCCTGTGGCCACCTCCCACCAGGCCCGCGTCCTCTGCCCTTGCTGGGGAACCTTCTGCAGATGGACAGAAATGGCCTCGTCAAATCCATCCTGCAGGTGAGTCACAGATGGACAAGGCCCAGTGTGGGCTGGAAGAGGGTAGGTGAGGAAGATCAGCATGCACAGGATGTGATCCTCACCCTGCTGGACAGTGGTCAGATTGACACCAGTGTCCCGCCTCTGGTGGAATTGTGCAGGGCTCTGAGCTTGGGGGATGAGAGGACGTACAGAACTGTCTGGGTGTGAGCCACACGTGCAGAGTTACTCTTCCTTCTGCTGCATCCCGAGTGTCTGCCTACAAGAAAGTGGGGAAAGAAAAGGCAGTGCACCAATCAAAAAGGTTTTGGTTTTGTCAACAGAGAGGACAAAGATTGGCCTGAGTCGGTTGAAGGACAAACAGGAGCAAAGGGGAGAAAACAAAGACAATAAGCAGGGCTTGTTAGGGAGGGAGGAAGAGAAGCAAACAGGATCAAGATGAGATGTGTACCGCACCAGTTCTTCATGATGAATATACTCATTATGCATCACAGATACACTAACAAGGCCAGGTGAGGTGCTGCCCACTGAATCCCAGCATCTGGGGAGGCAGGAGCATCCTCATGAGTGCAAGGCCAGCCCGAACTACATAGTGAGACCCTGTCTCAAAAATAAAATACTAATAAAAATGGGGGGAATCTTGATTTCCTCATTGATTTCCTTTTTGATAGAACATTCTAGCAAGAAATCTTAATCAAAAATTCTAATGAATAGCATTCATTGAAAGAATAGAATCAGACGCCTTCGTTACATGGTAAATGTATGAAATTTTTTTATTATACTTGAGCAATTTCAGGCCATAAAAGAATCCTACACTGCAATAAAGAGAGGAGGGCTTATCAATCATACACAGAATCCAGCAATTACTAGGCTCTGTGCCACTTCTCCACACAGGATTTCTGGTTTTATTATCCATTGTTCTATGTATTTATTTGCAGTAATAGGAATGGAAACACGGACCTCTGCCTTGAGCCGCATACCCTACCCTTTTGCGTTCTGAGATAAGCTCAGGGAAATTGCCAGGGTTGACTTTGAATTTGCAGTTTCCCTGATAAATTGCAATTTCTCAGCCTTGCGAGTGGCCAGTATTGCAAGGCTCTGCTTAAATAATCAAATTAATCCTCTCCTTAACTATTAATAATTAATCAGCATTGACTGTAGGGGGAGAGCTGGAGCCCTGACAGCCTCACCCACCTCCTATCTTCCTTTTCCTGCTGTAGAGACCACACTCCAGAAATCCTGACCTGCTTAGTCCTAGGCTAGCAAGTTTTATTTTCCTGATCAGTGATAATTAATAATCAATGATATATTGATAATATCATCTTGCCAGTTTTCATTTTTGGTGTCAGGGATGGTGCTAGGGACTGAATCTTGGGTTCTAGAGAACACAGGGGAAGAAATTGGAGTTTTAAGATCATGTGAAGACCCAGATTTAATCCGACCCTTCAAGACTGGGACAGTGAGCATGAGCGGGGAAAAGAAACCGTTCTTGGTGCGTGTTGGGGTGGAGGGAGGAACAGGCCCAGGTGAATGGGAGTGCATGGCATGCACAGCACAGAGGCGGCGGCCCTGCCCCGGGGGACCACCTTGAGGAACTGGCTTAAATCCAAGGAACAGCAAGCGATAAAGAGATCCACCTGCATAGGCAGAATATAGCCTCCCGGCAACTTACTCTGTTTCCTGCTGCTGTAAGAAAAATACCTGAGAGGAACCTGGGGTTTAGCTCAGCTGTTCCAGCGCCTGCGGTTTTGCTCAGCGGTTCCAGCGCCTGCCTCGTGAGCGCAAATCCCGAGTTCGATCCCTGCTAACCACATACAACAAAGCCGAGCATGGTCACTCACGCCCACCCGCAATCAGAACCACGTGTCACAGTGCCGGGCGTGGTGGCTTACGCCTCTAATCCCAGAAGTCGGGAGGCAGACGCAGGAAGGTTGCTGAGTTTGAGGCTGACTTCAGACTGGTCCTGAACTACAAAGCGACACCCTGTTACAAAAAAGAAATTACCTGAAAGAACGGGAAGTTGCTTTGCCCTGAAAAAACATGGCGGCGCTGGCAGTGCTTGCCCTCATCCTGTAACCAATGGAAACTCGACTCTGGATGTAATCCAGCTGATGAGCTCGCAGCTACAGTATATGACGTAACGCCTGAGTCAAGCCTCGGGAGCAGGTTGGGACAAGGCACTGCAGGTGATGCAGATTATGCCCGTGCTAATGGCCAAGTAGCCCGCAGAAATGGTTCTGGCAGGGCTATGTGTGTCAGATCAAGAGAGAAATGATGCTACAGAAGGACCCAAGGAGAAACCATTTTAAATAGGTCTAAAGGCTTTAATGACAGGAAAAAGACCATCTTCTACCATCTGTGTAGATTCAACAGAAGAAAATGAGAGGTGGAACCTTATTTCTAACTCATAGATGAAGAACTTTTTTTTTTTTGAGACAAGGTCTCACTTTGTAGTTCAGGCTGGCCCTGAGCTCACTGTGTAGCTCAAGCAAGCCTAAACTCAGAGCAATCCTCCTGCTTCTGCCTCCCTACTGCTAGGATTACAGGTGTGAGCCACAACGCCTGGCACTGTTGTGGGTGGTTACTGAGGACTAAACCTGGGACCTTGCACTTGCAAGGAAGGCACCCTAACAACTGAGCTAAATCCCTGGCCTGATGAAGAACATTTTTTAAATGTGGCCTAGAGAACAAATGAAGAATGAATCCCAAGAAAAGAAAAAAGCAGAAGATAATTTGCAAAGAGAAAAGAACCTAGAAGAAGCCAAGAAGATGACCACTGAAAAAGATTCAAGTCCACCAGAGATAAAGTGCGTAAGTGGACACATCCTTTCCTGTATGTGCGTGATCACATCATGTCATTAATTTTAGCTTTGAAATATCAGTGCATTAGAAGAATATAGAGGCCAAAAAGCAAGAGTGTTTGTCTGGTCTATAGGCCACATAGAGAAGGAAAGAATTTAATGTTCCTGGTGTTGTGGGATGGTACAGGTTATCTTTAGTGCGTCTTGTCAGATGGCTTCTGTCAATGTTACAATGGAGTAGTCTGGTCAACTGAGAGTAGTGTTGCGGTATATGGACTACTACATTTTACTCCAAAGAGCAAATAGCTCCAGGGGGCCATGAGTCTGTGACCCCTGGGAGCTCATAGAGTCAGCCTTTGCTGGAGTAGATGATAACCTGACTCAGAATAGTCTGAGGTTGACATCCTGCTCAACAATAGGCACATGATGTTCCAAGAAGAAAACATGGTCAGAATCCTAAAAGCACACCCTATGGTCACCAAGTGCTTCAGAGATCATTCCTAGGATAGGTTGTACAGCGGAGTTACTCCTCCAACATTAATGCGAACACATTTTGAAGGTGACGCCACACTCTCCAAGCTTGACTGTTTGAGGGAAAGGCATTTTTGATCCCGTCCTCCTAGTTGTACCTGGAGACCTGCCTGTGAGCCCTGGGAGATGTGTTTTGTGTTGTACAATCGTACAGGGTGGAACAGTCCAGAACAGGATGGGCACCTGCCTGAACACACACACGCAGAAGCACAGCATCCTTTCCTGACATTTGAGGGCCTCCTGAACCATTTGGGGGACTTGGTTTGAGACTTTGTCTATCAAATCTTAAAGTTACCGGCAGGAAGCATAGTATCTGACCTCAGTCTGAACGCTAAGCCCCCGAACCAGCCTTTCAAACGGATGAACTACTCAGATACTATTGTGTGGCTAAAAGAACACGGTGTGAAGCAAGAAGGTGGGATTTTCTGTGAATTTGGAGAATATATCCCAGAAGCTCCTGAGAGATGAATGAGAGACACCAGTAATGAGCCAGTCATGCTGTGTCGGTTTTCTGTGTAAGTCCATCTCTCTGATATCCTGCAGCCCCTCATCTCACTGAATCAGTTGATGCATCAGTGCTCAATACTGTGAGCTTGTGGGAGGCTCCTTGTGTACCTGGAGTAATGAAGAAATCCTGGCAGATTGTCAAAGGGAAGGTACTGATCCCACTGCCTAGTATCGTTATATACACCAGAGGAAATATGGTGCATGTCCTTGGGGAGGCTGTGGGTTAGGATCAGAATGATTTCTGACTTGGATTCCAAGTAGCCATCACATCCGAGATACATGCTTGTACCTGAATTTGGGAGGCACTGCAAGTGTCGTTGGTTCCTCCAAAGTCTGAAGGGAAGAAGACAATTCATGAAAAAAACAGACTGCCTCTTCAAAAAGAAAAAGACTAACGGTCCCAATGTTTTGTTTGTTTGTTTGTTTGTTTGTTTGTTTTTGGTTATTCTAAGGGAGCTTAATTGTTCCTGTTTTCTCTACTTTTTATCCCCATTGCCCTAACAGGAGTACATGTGACTGGAGCATGAAGTGACATTGATGTTATTGTAAGAGAAATGATGTGTTACAGAGTTTGGGGAAATATGCAATGGATAGTTCAGCATTTTATCCAGTTATAGGGCATAGTCATTGTGTTTAATACAGCATATGTAATTAAGTAGTTGCTCGTTGTGGTGTAAGGCATTCAAATAACTTAATCTTGCTGTCCTTTTAAATGTAACTGAAATTCTTTTAACTTCTGTGGCTTTTATTGTAGCAATGAGATAAAAATAAACATCTTGGGGAGAAATCAGTAGATACAGTACAGAAATCTGTTAGTATTAGAGAACAACTCAGGAGCACATAGCTGGTACCTAACAAATACAGTCTATTGAATCAGTTTTTAATCCTTTCTAAATCTGTATATCAGCTTAGACAGCTGAATCTGCAGAAGTGAAAGTTCCATAAAATTGGAAATGAGCATGTTGTGGCAAGGGAATTGAAATGATCTTTTTAGAGATAGGAGAGTTGAGTAACATAACAAAGTTTGTATCGGAGCAGTGACCGGCCCCAGGGACTCGTCCTCAGAGGCCAGCCCAGAAACTCTGTCCTTACTACTTTGCGTAGCTTGCGGGCAGCCTCCGGTTACCTGTGCTGCAGTTTGACAGGATACGGCTGGAATGTGGCGAGGCAAGAGTAAGTGGCTTTCCAGGGTTTCACGGTGGGGCAATTTCATAAACCAACTTGGAGGCAAATTTCAATCTTTCCCAGAACAGGCTGACATAAAACGCAAAAGGGAAGCCACCCAGAACTCAGACACAGTGCGTCGTTGCCTGGCTAAGCAGGGTTCCGAGCAAGCAGAATTTTTCCATTGCAAGTTCTGTGTGGTTGTCCTTTCCGCCTCAGACATGGCTTGGTGAGGAGGATATTCAGATGCTTGACAGATTCTGTCTTGGCCTAGTTTGAGAAAGATCCAGATGGAGCATTGCTCTTTCCTGGTGCTCCTGAAGAAATTGAGAATAAATGCGTTCCAAATGTATTTGCAGGTGACTGTGTGCATCCTCCTGCCATGTCTTCAGCTCTGATCTGTGCTGCCTTACGGACTCACTGCAGGCTATGGAATGGTGTCAGTGCAGATTTGGTTCATTTCTCCCTCAAATGCATGCCGGCCATTCCCCATAGGCTGTATTCCCAGCACTCAGTAAAGGAACACTAGTAAAATTCTTTGCTGGCCTAATTTTCTCAAAGCTGAATATTTCTGTCTCACGATAATTCACCCCTTACACTTTTTTAATCTTTTATTTTTCATTATATATATAATATATATACTATATATAATTATATATAGTATATATAATTAGATGCATACTAAATTTAGCGATTATTATTAAAGATATACGGTAATAAAAAAGAATGATATTTAAAAATTAGATGTTTGGGGCCAGGGATTTAGCTAAGTGGTTCCGGCATCTGTCTTGCAAGCACAAGGCTCCGAGATTAATCCCCAGGAACCACACACAACAATGCTGGACAAGATGACTCACGCTTGTAATCCCAACACTTGGGAGGCAGAGGCAGAAGGATTGCTGTGAGTTCAAGGCTCACTAGGCTACATAGTAAGCCCAGGGCTAGACTGAACTACAAAGCAGGACCCTGACAAAAAAAAAAAAAAAAAAAACAACTTAGATATTTGAGTCCTTGCTACAGCATGTCTGTATTCTTATTTTTAACATATTAGATTTTATCCTGTTTTGCAGTCAAATGAGATAACAGGTGGAACTAGAGCATTTGTAGTCTTTTGGGCTTGTATCCTTAAATAAAAAATATTTGGAAGAATATACCTGAGGTTGTGACTTTACGAAGAAAACAGGTGTATTTAGCTCACAGTTTTAGAGGCTGACTGTTTGAGACCAGGCAGTTCCCCCTGTTCATCCTCTGGTGACAGCTTTCTTAGTTGTGTCATCTCACAGGAGGAGAGGAGAAAGAAACTAGCCACGTGCAAAAGGGTGCAAGCGTGTGGGTAGCAATGCTTTGTAACAACTTGGTTTCTCAAGCACTAGGTCATTCTGGAAGACCAGCATTACTCCATGTAAGGATGGTTCCCACATGATCTGATTATTTTCCACTAAGCCCCACCATTCAAAGGCTCCACTTCCTCTCAACCTGGCAGACTAGAGATACAGGCACCGAACTTACACACCTGGGGGACACTTTCAAGCCGTGTCCAAACCACACACGTGAGACAGGCAAGAAGAGAGAGCTAACTGGTCCATGTAAATGACTGAATGCTTCGCTTTGGCGATCTCCTCAAAAGACCAGCCTGGGTGTCTCAGGAACATCATGTGTGAAGTCTGGAGCTTAGCTCAAATATAGGTGCTGCTGACCACATCGGCTTGGTGAGATCCAGCTCAATCCCAAGCTGCTCGACTCACCAGCAGGGGGCGCGCAGACCTGTGTCTCAGAATACTCTGGAGGCTTTACAGTTTGGCTGTGGATGCCGATGTCTGCTCACAGGCAGCCATGCTGTCTGGAAGGTGGTGAAGTGAACTTTTGTCCCAAAGTGGGGGAACTACAGGTCCAAAGTTAAAGGCCTAGAAGGTCGCTGTACAGTCACCATACGTTTTGAGTATCATTTCTTTCTCCCTGCTGGCGGTTTTCATGGCAATGCTCCATGTCCCGAGCACAGTGCTGAACGCAGTGCCTGGATCACAGCAAGGGCTCGGTACACAGCACACGTGAGTCAGCCAGAGAGCGAGTAAATGGAGGCCCCAGTGAGCTCACTGGTCACTGGTCAGGGCCTGGACACGCTGCCTGGCTCAGGGGCTGTGGAGCCAGTGCATGTCCCCATTCATAGACCACTACTGCATACATCGAGGCCTCAAGAGCATAGCTGTTCATTTTGTTGCTTCTGATAAATCATAAACATATTGTGTTACTGGAATTTACACTTATTTGGGACAATTCACCCCCTTTCTTATTTGCTTTTCTCCCGTCTGCCATAGAAATGCCTGTCCCATGTCTAGCTCACCCTTGTATTAAGTTTCCAGCTGGAGGAGAATTGGTCTCAGGAGAAATCATGCCTTGGTTTCAGGGATGAGACACGCAACTGTGGCGTTCATGATGGAATGGGCTAGCACTGGTATTGGTGGGATTAGGATGGATTGAAGGTGTTTCACATGCATAGGAATATGGATTGGGGGATGAGGGAGGTAAAGCCACGGTCTGAATATGCCCCTCAGTGTTCACATGTTGGAAATTTAATCCCAGCGCAACCGTGTCGAGAGGTGGGGCGTTGGAAGCCGATCAGGTCATGAGAGCTGCGCCTATGAGCGGAATTCCTTCACTATCACCTGCGTGAGCTTGGTACAGGCTTAGCTGTGTACATTCCTTTTTGCCCTTCCATCTTCTGACACAGGACAGCACAGCGAAGAAGGCCTTTGCCAGACACAGGCCCCTGTGACTTTGGACCTCTAGGCTTCCAGAACTGTACAAAATAAATCTATGTTCTGTACAAATTACTACTCTCGGGCATTTGGTTATGGCCTCAGAAAATGGACTAGGACAGCTGGTGGACTCAGCACCGAAAGTATTAATTCACAGATACCTCGAGGGACAGGAGGGGAGGTGGGCACTACCAGGCATTAGTCTGCAGGTTTCTCTCCACAATACTTCTGATGACAAACACTTAATAACTCAGAAATCATCAGGTTCCTGAGAGTTTGAGTAAAAGTGTGGGCCACTTCCTCTCCACACTTTTTTTTTTTTGCATAAAATCATGTTGCTACACAGGCCCCTCAACATCTTTCATGGATCCTCCATGGAGCTTGTAAGTATCCACAATCGGCCATTTGATTTGATTGCACAGTGGGCTGAGGATGAAAATATGTGTCATGATGAGGAGCTCTGGGGAGGGTGACACCACTCCTTCCTATTCCCTAATAAGATCCCAAATCCTTTTGGAGTTAGAAGTTTATAGTTTTCTCCTCTGTAGTATGGTGACAATAAGAATGTGTTAAGGTGACTGTGGGGATTAAATGAGACGTTGCAGGGACATGCTACTTTGATCCATTCATTCTTTGTTCACCAACTCAGTAATAACTTACTAGACAATTTTTATGTGCTAGAGAGCATTCCAGGCATTGATTATATGGCATATATTATAAGGCATTCATGGTAACTATGCATATAGACTTTCTCCTAGGAGAGACAGATAAACAAGCAATAAAAAGAAACTGTGATATTAAGCAGATAAATAGCTATGATTAAGATACAGTACTGTGACATTTCAGAAAGCAGTAGGAGTCATTTTAGACTGTAGGATCAGAAAAAGACTGTGTCTTCTGTCGGTTTCTAAGCACAGACCTGAAAGACACAGGTGGCTGGCACCAGAAAGGACAGGAGGTGTTGAAGATGCTGAACAGGAAGACACTCAGGACAGTGTGGAGGCTCCAGGGGCAGGTGGTGGGAGAAAGCAGAAAAGTGAGGAGCTCAGGTCATGCGAGGCTGTGCGGACTCCAGAAGAGACTTCGGTCTCGCTCGCAGTGCCCTGGAGCATTGGAGGGCTTGGAGAGGGTAGGGAAATCGAGGCATTTACATTTTCACTAGGACTGCTATGACTTGGAGAGTGGTGAGACCATTTTAAGAATGGAAGCAGTCAGAAGGCTTTGCTGAAATCAATACAAGATATTTTAAGAGTAGAATTAGCCATTTTTCTGATTTTTGAGCCAAGATTTTTTGAAGTTGGACCTCATCTGCCACACACACACACACACACATATACAGTGGACAACTCAGTGAGCAACACACTCATGTCACTAATGTGCAGACAAAGTGACATTGAATACAGCCCAAAAAAACCCTTTCTTGCCCTTCCAGTCACTATCCTTCAGCCAGTCTGACACCATAGGTTGGCTTTAAATTTTTTTTAATTTTTACCGGTACAAGTTTGTAGTATACATTGACTAGGGGAGGTTGATCTATGTACCTAATATATATTAACTATTTTCTATCCCTTCCTCTTCCTTCCATCCCCTTCACTCCATCTCTTGGTCCTCGTCCCATGGGTTATTTGTATCTATATCTGAACTTCATTTAAAAGAAGTAAATGTGACCCAAACTTGCTTTTGTACTCATTTGCTTCCACTCAACATTTTATCTGTGAATTTCATCTAGATTATTGGTTATAGCTCTTGTGGGCTCCTTTTAATTTTTTTTAATTGAAATCTTTATTGGTACATTACCTATATGCATCATGATTGCACTCCATAATGGGAATTCGTACCAGTATAAGACACAACTTAATTCTCATTTTTTCCCCTAGCCCTATGTGGGCTCCTTTTTATTGTTACATCATGTCCAACTGTGTGAATCTTTCACTATTCCATATGTGGATGATCATTTTACTGCACAGACTTATATGAATATTCTGGTTGATTGTTTTTGGTGAACAAGTGCACACTTCTGTTAACTATGAGGGACTGAGGAAGCGGGGATATCACTAGAGACCTCTGCAGTAGGTCTATCTGCCTATGAACCACTACGGCACTGGCTCCATTTTACAGAACAGGTGGAATGAGACTCATAGGGAAGCCGAGTCTTAGGTCCTGATCTATGCTGTCCTGAACAACACAGAGAAAAGCCTCCAAGCACATCCCACATTTATTTAATACAATTATGTGATACTCTGGTTTCTCTTCAGATTGTATAAGTCTCTTGTCTTTTAATACAATTGTGAGAAGGAATAAGGAGCTAACAACTTTGAAGTCATAGTGAATTACTGCCAACCATCTGACATTGATGGTGCCAGGCAGGGCTGTTAAGTAATAAACACTGCTTATCTTACTTGGATAGAAGAAGCTGGTACTGGGACCAAGTTGGCAAGCATCCCACCAACCCAGTGAGAAGTGATAATTCAGGACAAAGGCTTTTTATTGGGGTCATGCTGACCTCAGCTGCCTGCAATTCAGCAGGGCACTGCCACTCCACAGACTAGGACTTAGGCCTCTGTGACAGTGATTAGCAAAGGAGCAATCCTGGTCCAACTCTGCCAGCCCATATGCCCGTTTAAGTCACATAGGGCTTCAGTCTGACTCTTGACATAAAACAATGTAGGTGAATTAGAGGAGGCAAGAGGCAGGTCCCACGCATAGTTCTCTAGTACTGAGCAGGTATGTCTTCTACAGTGGAGCGAGTGTCCTGTGATGAACTTGCTGAATGTGCCTATGTTTGGCCTTCGTGAATACAGTGGGACTTGTATACCTGTGGATTCTATCTCCCCGATACACTCAACTTTAGTTTGAAAATTCTTTTTTTTTTTTTTTTTTAGGTTTGTTGAGACAGGGTCTCGCTTTGTAGTTCAGGCTGGCTCTGAGCTCAGCCTCAAACTCACATCACAGCAATCCTCCTGCCTCTGCCTCCCACATGGTAGGATGACAGGCATGAGCCACCATGCCCGGCACTGTGGGATGTGATACTGATTGCTGCTGGGGTGAATCTCCACACCCAGTATTGTTATGTGGTTACCAGGGATTGAACCTGGGCCCTTGCGCTTGCAAGACAGGTGCCGGAACCACTGAGCTATATCCCCAGCCCAGTTTGAAAATTCTTGAGAACAACTGTGCTTGTACTGAATATGTCCAGATTATTTTCTACCTTTAGTCCGAAAACAGTACAGTAGTACAGCTTCTTAAATAACATTCCATTGGATTAGATAAAAGTAATCTAGAAATGGTCTGAAGTATATAATGTGCAACTATTACCAACAATTTTGGTATCCAAGTGAGGTTTGAGATCCACACTTGACAGACTCTAAGGTGTGTAGCTGTTTCTCAAGGTGCTGAACTGATTATAATTTTCAAATTCATGATCAGGACAAGAGGGTTGTTAACTTTTCCTTCCTCTACACCAAGAAGGTGAGTCAGACTTGTTCTCTGCAGAAATTATTAAAATCAGAATGTAGGTAGCAGTTAGGACATAAGAATTCATTTAGTTGAGATAGCAGAGAGACCTGCTCCTACTTGAGGGTACAGGTAAAGATGAGATTAGCAATATTCAACTACCTGTACTACTTAGTCCCAACCACAAGACCAGAGCCCAGCCAGATCATGGAGTAACTTCTAGTTGCAGAGGGCTGGGAAGGAAGAAGAATAGCAGAGTCACAACGACTGGAGGAAGTGCCTAATGACCAAAGTGTATTGAAGCATGCTAATGGTTCAACAACTGGTGTGAATGCTGACTAATTCCCACCCTGGCATGGATATCCTTGGCAGTTCCGAGAAAAATACGGAGATGTGTTCACCGTGTACCTGGGGTCGAGGCCCGTGGTCATGCTGTGTGGACCAGAGGCCATACGGGAGGCCCTGGTGGACCAAGCTGAGGCGTTCTCTGGCCGGGGAAAGATTGCAGCCCTGGATTCTGTGTTCCAGGGATACGGTAAGGATCTCAGCAGCACTGGGATGAAGCTGATGGAGAATGGGACAAGAGGAAACTGAATGTGAAATGGGCAGAAAAAGGATGGGGAAGGATCGATCCTACCTCCTTGAACTCCTTATGCATTTTCTTGCCTCCCCAACATCCACCAGGTGTGTCCTTTGCCAACGGGGAACGCTGGAAGGTCCTTCGGAGATTCTCTTTGGCCGCATTGAGGGACTTTGGGATGGGAAAGCGGAGCATGGAGGAGCGGATTCAGGAGGAGGCTCAGTGTCTGGTGGAGGAGCTGCAGAAATCCCAGGGTGAGTCTGGAGGGGCAGGATGGATAGAAAAGAAAGACAAGGATACAGACAGAGGGGCAGGGTGCACAGCAGCAGAACCACAGAGATGTACATGTGGGCCGAAAAGGATACAAATAGACAAACCCAGTGAGAGAGGCAGAAAGAGAAGGAATAGAACTGATCAGAGACAAGCAGCACAGCAAGAGACAGCCAGGGAAGGACCAGCGAGGTTGACAGTGTCCAACAGTAACTCAGGGAGAGAGGCTGAGTGACTGCGGGCTCTTCCTGCCCGTCCAGAGATGTGAGAGGATGGGTGAGCTCTGTGCGTCCAAAGCAAGGACAGGCCTTGTGTGAGAGAAAGCAAACGGGGAAGGAGGAACAGCAGACACTATGGGAACAGTGCCCTGTGTTTCCCTCCCTCGGTGAAGGGCTGATGAGCAGACAGTGAGCACAGTGGGCGGGGGGCGCGGTGCTCTCAGGGAGCACTTTCAGCTCCCTGTGGATCATCTGTGACCAGGATGTAGAGGTGACAGCGCTCTGTCAGCACCTCCTCACTGCGTCCTTTCATTCATACCAGGTCTGCAATGTGTCTGGAGAGTCTGAAGCTGGAGAGAAGCAATAGGGACAGAGAGATGGAGAAGAAAGACCAAAAGACATAGAGAGAGAGAGACGGGGAAAGAAAGAGATAGGCATGAGAGAGCGAAAGGAAGAAAATGATACAAGATGTGGGGGAAACTCAGGGAGGCAGAGAGAAAATGAGATAGAAAATTAGAGTGAAAGACAAGCAAATCTTGGAAAGTCTGAAAAGGAATGAAGGTAATCAAACAAGTGAGACAGGAGAAAAAGAGAGAGAGACCTACCGATGTTCTTAGACTCAAAGCCTCCCTCGTTCTCTCCCTCCTTCTCCCTGGAGAAAGGAAAAGAAGTGAAGGGGAGAGTAAGGGAGGAAAGACATGATAAAGAGATCGGGACTTTTAAATTTGCACAAGGAATTGTCTGGACGCTGCTGGACACCCTTGGCCCTGGGTCTTAACTTTATGCACTTACAGAATGTCATATGGGCACTTGGCTCTGTCTGGGCACCTGGATGAGTCCTGGGCCGCTTCTTACATTGGTCAAATAATTTAATCATTACTCATTCACCCATCTAGAAAATTGGGGGTAATAACAGAACCACATATTTCTTACAATGTTGTAGAGGAAATCCACTTAAAATAACAACCAAAAAAATGGAAAAGCAGCCCAGCACACAATGCATGCCACTGAGTGTCGATGTTTACTGCTCTTCGTATCTTTCATTACTGAGCCACACAGAGACAGGAGAGCAGCCCACTGCCCCCCAGCTCATGACTCTGTGTCCTGTGAACTGCTGTCTTTCCCCACAGGAGGCCTTGTGGACCCCACGTTCCTCTTCCAGTCTATCACTGCCAACATCATCTGCTCCATGGTCTTCGGGAAACGCTTCGACTACAAAGATCGCCAGTTCCTGAGGCTGCTGCACTTGTTGCATCAGTCCTTAACACTCCTCAGCTCCTTTTCCAGCCAGGTCAGTAGAAGGAGGTCAGAGGATGGGGTGAGGGGAGCACCGAGGGCAGGAGAGACTTACAGCCTGCTTTGGGGGGGGCAGAAATGCACTCAGGGCTGGATGAAGGGTAGCCGCAGTGCAGAGGGACAAGGACGGTGAGAACTGAAGAGGACCAGCGAGTGAGCCAAGAAAGAGAGGGGAGTGAAGAGTGCCAGAAACCAGTCTAGAAAGACAAAGAAAAGTCCTGGGAAAGAGAGAAGGAAGGAGAAGAGAAATGAGAGGGAAGAAAATGAAGGATGGAGATG